>CAJQZJ010034238.1:2916988-2968328 GCA_907164525.1 Lophiomys imhausi
CACTAGCATCACCAACAGAATACAAGAGATGGAAGAAAGAATTTCAGACTCAGAGGATAAAATTGAAGAAATGGATACATCTGTCAAAGAAAATGTCAAATCTAAAAACGTCCTGACACAAAACCTTCAGGAAATCAAGGACACAATGAAAAGATGGAATCTCAGGATAATAGGAATAGAAAAAGAGAAGAGTCCCACCTCCATGGACCAGAAAATATCTTCAACAAAATCATTGAAGAGAATTTCCAAAATCTTAAGAGATGCCTATAACTGTACAAGAAGCTTACAGAACCCCAAATAAATTAGACCAGAAAAGAAAATCTTCCTGCCACATAATAATCAAAACACTAAATGTACAGAACAAAGAAAGAATTAAAAGCTGCTAGGGAAAAGGGTCAAGTAACATATAATGGCAAACCTATCAGAATCACACCTGACTTTTCTTCAGAGACTCTAAAAGCCAGAAGGGCCTGGACAGATGTCTTGCAGACCCTAAAAAACCACAAATGCCAGGCCAGACTACTATTCCCTGCAAAATTGTCAATCAACATAGATGGAGAAAACAAGATATTCCATGACAAAGCTAAATTCAAACAATATCTATACACAAATCCAGCTCTACAGAAGATGTTAGAAGGAAAACTTCAACCCAAAGAGGTTAACTACACACAAGAAAGCACAGGAAGCAAATAGCATGCCTGCAGCAAAAACAAAAGAAAAGAAGCTCACTCACACACTATTTCTACCAACATCAAGATGGCAGGAAGTAACAATCACTGGTCATTAATATCTCTCAACATCAATGGACTCAATTCCCCAATAAAAAGGCACAGGCTAGCAGAATGGATGCGAAAACAGAATCCCACATTCTGCTGCTTACAAGAAACACACCTCAGCAAAAAAGATAGACATTATCTCCAAGTAAAGGGCTGGAAAAAGATATACCAAGCAAATGGACCCAAGAAAAAAGCTGGAGTAGCAATTCTAGTATGCAACAAATTGGATTTTCAACCAACATTAATCAAAAGAGATGGGGAAGGACACTATATACTCATCAAAGGAAAAATCCACCAAGATGAAATTTCAATACTAAACATCTATGCCCCAAATGTAAGACCACCCACATTCATTAAAGAAACACTACTGAAGCTCAAATCCCACATCGAACCTCACACATTAATAGTGGGAGACTTCAACACACCACTCTCACCACTGGACAGATCAACAATGCAGAAACCAAACAGAGAAATAATGAACCTCACAGATGTCATGAATCAAATGGACCTAATTGATATCTACAGAACATTTCACCCCAAAACAAAAGAATACACTTTCTTCTCGGCACCTCACGGAACCTTCTCCAAAATCGACCATATAGTCGGTCACAAAGCAAGCCTCAACAGATACAGGAAAATTGAAATCACTCCTTGTAACTTATCAGACCATCATGGAATAAAGCTAGGCTTCAACAATAACCAAAACAACAGAGTGCTTGCAAAAACATGTAAACTGAACAACTCTCTCCTCAATGACCTCTGGGTCAGGGAAGAAATAAAAAAAGAAATTAAAGTCTTCTTAGAACTCAATGAAAATGAAGGCACAACATACCCAAACTTATGGGACACATTGAAAGCAGTGCTAAGAGTAAAGTTTATAGCACTAAGTGCCTTCAAAAAGAAACTGGAGAATTCCCATACTAGCCACCTAAAAGAACACCTGAAAGAGCTAGAACAAAAAGAAGCAAACACTCCCAAGAGGAGCAGACGAGAGGAAATTATCAAACTCAGGGCTGAAATCAACAACTTAGAAACAAAAAGAACAATACAAAGAATCAACAAAACCAAGAGCTGGTTCTTTGAGAAAATCAACAAAATAGACAAGCCCTTAGCTAAACTAACTAAAAGGCAGAGGCAAAATACCCAAATCAACAAAATCAGAAATGAAAAGGGGGAAATAACAACAGACATTGAGGAAATCCAAAGAATCGTTAGGTCCTACTTCAAAAACTTGTACTCCACAAAATTGGAAAATCTAAATGAAATGGACAATTTTCTTGATAGATTCCACCTACCAAGGTTAAATCAAGAACAGATAAACAAATTAAACAGTCCTATAACCCTTAAGGAAATAGAAGAAGTCATTAGACGTCTTCCAAGCAAAAAAAGCCCAGGCCCAGATGGTTTCAGCACAGAATTCTACCAGACATTCAAAGA
The DNA here is from genome assembly GCA_907164525.1 of Lophiomys imhausi. NCBI lineage: Eukaryota > Metazoa > Chordata > Mammalia > Rodentia > Muridae > Lophiomys > Lophiomys imhausi. The sequence continues at coordinate 2,919,202 of CAJQZJ010034238.1, forward strand.
AGAGCTAACACCAATATTCTTCAAACTCTTCCACAACATAGAAACAGAAGGAATACTGCCAAACACATTCTATGAGGCCACAGTTACCCTGATACCTAAACCTCACAAAGACCCAACGGAGAAAGAAAATTTCAGACCAATTTCCCTTATGAACATGGATGCAAAGATACTTAATAAAATACTTGCAAACCGGATCCAAGATCACATCAAAAGTATCATACACCATGATCAAGTAGGCTTCATCCCAGGGATGCAGGGGTGGTTCAACATTAGAAAATCCATCAATGTAATCCACCACATAAACAAGCTGAAAGAAAAGAACCACATGATCATCTCATTGGATGCTGAAAAAGCTTTTGACAAAATACAGCACCCTTTCATGATAAAAGTCTTAGAGAGATCAGGCATACAAGGACCATACTTAAAAATAATAAAAGCAATTTACAGCAAGCCAATAGCCAACATCAAACTAAATGGAGAGAAACTTAAAGCATTTCCTCTAAAATCAGGGACAAGGCAAGGCTGCCCACTCTCTCCATATCTCTTCAACATAGTACTTGAAGTTTTAGCTAGAGCAATAAGACAACTAAAAGAGATCAAGGGGATACAAATTGGAAAGGAAGAAGTCAAAGTATCCCTATTTGCAGATGATATGATAGTATACATCAGTGACCCCAAAAATTCCACCAGAGAACTTCTACAGCTGATAAACTCCTTCAGCAAGGTGGCCGGATACAAAATCAATTCAAAAAAATCAGTAGCCCATCTTTACACAAAAGATAAATGGGCTGAGAAAGAAATAAGGGAATCAACACCTTTCACAATAGCCACAAATAATATAAAATACCCGGGGGTAACTCTAACCAAGCAAGTGAAAGACCTGTATGATAAGAACTTCAAGTCCCTGAAGAAAGAAATTGAAGAAGATATCAGGAGATGGAAAGATCTCCCTTGTTCATGGATAGGTAGGATCAACATAATAAAAATGGCAATCTTACCAAAAGCAATATACAGATTCAACGCAATTCCTTTCCAAATACCAACTCAATTTTTTACAGATCTGGAAAAAAACAATTCTCAACTTCATATGGAATAACAAAAGACCCAGGATAGCTAAATCAATCATGTACAATAACAGAACATCTGGAGGTATCACCATCCCGGATTTCAAGCTGTACTACAGGGCAATAGTAATAAAAACAGCATGGTACTGGTATAGAAACAGACCAGTTGACCAATGGAATCGAATTGAAGACCCAGAAATAAACCCACACACCTATGGTCACTTAATTTTTGATAAAGAAGCCAAAAACATACAATGGAAAAAGGAAAGCATCTTCAATAAATGGTGCTGGTCTAAATGGATGTCAACATGTAGAAGAATGCAAATAGATCCATACTTATCACCCTGTACAAAACTTAAGTCTATGTGGATCAAGGACCTCAACATAAATCCAGACACACTAACATTAATAGAAGAGAAAGTGGGGAAAAGCCTTGAAATCATTGGCACTGGTAGCAACTTCCTGAATAGAACACCAATAGCTCAGGCACTAAAACAAACAATCAATAAATGGGACCTTATAAAATTGAAAAGCTTCTGTAAGGCAAAGGACACTGTCCTTAGAACAAAACGGCAGCCTACAGAGTGGGAAAGGATCTTCACCAACCCAACATCTGACAGAGGGCTAATATCCAAAATATATAAAGAACTGAAGAAATTAAACACCAAAAAATCAAATAACCACATCAATAAATGGGGTACAGAGCTAAACCGAGAATTCACAGAAGAGGAATCTCTAAAGGCTGAGAGGCATTTGAGGAAATGTTCAACATCTTTGGTTATCAGGGAAATGCAACTTAAAACAACTCTGAGATTCCATCTCACACCTGTCAGAATGGCTAAGATCAAAAACTCAAATGATAGCACATGCTGGCGAGGATGTGGAGAAAGGGGAACACTCCCCCATTGCTGGTGGGACTGCAAATTTGTGCAACCACTTTGGAAATCAATCTGGAGATATCTTAGAAAATTGGGAATAAATCTACCTCAAGACCCAGCCATACCCCTCTTGGGCATATATCCAAAAGATTTGAAACGAAACCACAAGGACATTGCCTCAACAATGTTCATAGCAGCTTTATTTGTAATAGCCAGAAACTGGAAACAACCCAGATGTCCATCAACTGAAGAATGGATAAAAAAAACTGTGGTACATTTACACAATGGAATACTACACAGCTATCAGAAATGAGGAAATCATGCAATTCGAAACCAAATGGATGGAATTAGAAAAGCTCATCCTAAGTGAGCTGACGCAGATCCAGAAAGATAAACATGGTATGCATTCCTTTACAAATGGATATTAACCATACATCAGAGGATAACTATCCTACAACCCACACACCCAAATAGATAGGAACCTAGCATATCTATCCTAGGAAAAATTCTACCCACCAGTGAGTCATGGAATCTGCTGCAGGTTAGTGGAACCCCACACCCTAGATGGTGTGCCTTATCAAGCTCCAGTACGAGTGGAAGCTCTTGGGCCTCACATGACGCAAGATCTGAGGGAGTATGATATGTGAGGACCCACCTCATCTGAGGAGAAGGAGAGTACCAAGTAGAGGAACAAGGAGAGAGGGAGGGAGGGAGGGAGGAAGGGAAGGAGAGAGGGAGGGAAGGAGAGAGGAAGGGAGGGCCCAAGAGGGGAGGAGGGAGGAAACTATGTTCTAGAAGTAAATAATACTTTTTTAAGAAAAGAGTTAATAAGCTTAAAAATATAATAAAAATACAATATAAAAATTTCAAACTATAATTTACCTTACTGGCATGAAAGGAAAATAAAATGGCCTTAATTTCAGATTAGAATGTTAGACTGCAGGTGGCTACAGAGATTACACAAACTTGATAGCATCTTAAAAGTTTTTTTTGTTTTGTTTTTTTTGTAGAGGTATAGGCTATTTCCATGGTTTGGCATTAAAAAGCAGATAACAGGTTTAAAACACTGTAAATAAATTAAAGGTGACAGCTGTTCAACCTGGTTTTACAAACCTCCAAGAGTTGAAAAAACTTAGAGCTAAGGTAAAATAATGCATAGTGTTAGCCCATGCGGTTACCTCCAGTAGAGACAGGAGGATCACTATAGAGTTAGTTGTCTTATAAATTCTAGAGTTACAAGAAACAGGGTGGTGATGGTGCACACCCTTAGTCCCATCATTGGGGAAGAATACACCCTTAATCCCAACACACTAGAGACAGAAACAGGCGGATCTCAGAGCTCAAGGCCACCTGATACAAAACAAGCTCTAAACAGAGAAAAACTTTGATCCAGGGGTGGAGGAGCACATCTTTAATCCCATCAGTTGAGAACCACATGTCTTTGATCCCAAAACTTAGAATGCAGAGACAGACACATAGGATTTGGAAAGATTTAAGTTTAAAAGCTACTTACAAAAGGCAGGCTGCAATTCAAACAAATTGTCCTTTGAGATCTCAAAATACATACACTAAAGGTTTGTTTAGCTCCAAAATATCAAAATAATTTCTTCTTTAATCCAGATTGAAAGGTAATACTTTATATATTGTCAAAAAAACCAAATTTGCTCCAGGAAAAATATTACTTCACCCCCCCCCCCAAAAAAAGGTAATTGTCTCAGAGTTAGGATTAGGGCAGGGCTCTGTTCTTATCTTTCCAGGAGATTTAAAGCATCCATTCAAGGAATCCAGGTACAATTGGACAACGGAAACCTCAGCAGTAAACAGATCAGACACCAAAGAAGACGAGTGGCCCAGATGATCCAGCCTTGCAGACTTCTTCAATAGCAGTTTCCTCAAAAGTCTACAACCACAACTCAAAATCGCTAAGATCGTTCAGCTCCACAGACTACTCCAGCCAGATCTTCAGTAAAGCTCTGAAGATCAACTTCTATGAACTTCTTAGGACATCTAAATAGCTGAGCACAAAGGGACTGAACATCAAATGATTCTATTAACATTTTTAACCATTTTTCCATTCTTATTTGGGCCCCAAACAGGTTTACTACGTCCCAAATCAGCAGGAAGTCATTTTAAGAGAACAATGTCCCATCCCCAGAAGGTGGGGAGGGTGTTCCCCCCACTTTGGTTATTTGATAGATAATAGAAAATTTTATTATTTAGGGGAAAAGACTACAAGCTGTTAAATGGTCTTGTTAAATGGGTTTTGGAGGTTAGACCCAGGGACTTCTCTCTTTTTCTTTTTTGTATCCTCCTTTCTCTCCTATATAGGAGTGAACAGACTTGAGAAAAATGGGACATAGACATAGTATAGGAAAGATCAAGAAAAAAGGACAGATTATTGAATATAGCCTTATACCTTTGTATACTGATACAAAATTAATATTATATTTGGCTAAATTGGTATTGATCATTGTATATTAATGCAAAATTAAGATTGTATAGGGCTACATCGGTATTGTTCTTTGTATATTGATACAAAATTAAGATTATATTTGGCCACAATGGTATTGACCCTTGTATATTAATGTAAAATTAAGATTGTATTGGGCTACATCGGTATTGATCTTTGTATATTGATACAAAATTAAGATTATATTTGGCCACATTGGTATTGATCTTTGTATATTGATACAAAATTAAGGGTAACGCTTCTTAAAGGTTCGTAGTAATACTTAAAAATGAAATGTCAAGTTTTGACCTCTCGCTACCAACTGACATAAACTGTTTAGGATAATTAAGAAACGGAAACTAATAGTCATGAAAACGTGTCATTTTGTTAGTTACTATGACAGTCTATCACAGTTATTTTCTAGGCTACTCAGAAATCAAGTTGCTAAGAGACAAGCAATATTTGCTTATCTAAATATAAGAGATGGATAGGGCATCTTCAAAAACTTCAAGAGATCTGCAGAATATGGCATTCAAAGATGTTTTCTTAACTTAAGATTTTTTGATATCGAGACATGTCAGCTCCTGACAGCACCCCCTATTCTACTCCAAGTAGAAGATGAGCATTGAAGAATCTCCAGTGGGAGATGATTGAATTGGTGGTAAGCCGTTCTCTTGGCAAGAAAAACCCCTTGCTTCAACTGTAGACAGACTTCTGTCCAAAAAGGACAAAACTTGGAAGCAGATAAGTCGACAGCCTAGCTCTGCCAAGACAGGGTAGGTAAGTCCTTCATAATTCCTGTTCTACAATCAATATCTGTCAGAGAAATGGGGCCAAATGGCTGAAGATTGATGCTGTAATGTATGGAGAGAAAATGGGAACTGTCCAGGCAGCCACTGGTATGTCATTTCTTAGTATTGGAAGCTGCAAGCCCTGCACTTCCTATATAATCAGATATATTTATCCCTCTCAGGTCTCTGAGGTGGTTGAAGAATAGATAGCTAAAGTCTCATAGTTAAATTTTGAGTTGTTTAGGAATCAAGAGGGTGTTCTGGATCTAAGAAGATATTTTTAAAATTATGAGGCAAGTTAGTATGAAAGCTGAGTTGGATGTAGAACTTTAAACTCATGGAGATGGTTAGATAGTAGAATGTTAAAGTCAGGTGCCAAATACATATGGACTGGACACTGGGAATGTATGCTAAGCCATATAACTCTTATAATTGTGGCCTATTTTTTTCTGTTGTTTTGTATTGTATTTATAGTTATAAGAAAAAGAACCATTTTTTGGACTGAAAGGGAGAGCTGTTGGGGGGAAAAAAGAAATACCTTAAACTAAAAAAAAAAAAAAGAAGGGAAGAGGATGGGGGGTTGAGGGGGAGGAGGGTGGAAGGGTGGGACTGGAGGGGGGAGTAGGGAGGGGATTGTGACTGAGATGTAACTTGAAGAAATAAAAAATAAATTATTAAAAAAAAGAAGAAATAATCTGGATGAGGCAGAATATACCTGAAACACCAGCACTCAGGAGGTTGATTTGGGAGAATTATAAATTCAAGGCTAGCCTGGGCTACGTAGCAAGACTGTGTCTGGAAGAAAATAACAATTCAAAGACAGAAAGAAATAGTCCCTTGTTTTGAATATTGCTAAAAAGGATGAGAATAGATAAATAACCCTCACATTTGATAGTAGAATTAAGAAACGGCTTCAAAAAGAGAAATCTCAATACAATTGTGGGGTTGTATGTGTGCTTAGAGCAGACTGAGGAATGGAGAGTACAGGGAAACAGAAGCAGGCGCTTTACAAACTGTTCTCATCTCTCCCCAGACGGGCTCACTGTTCAACGAGTGATCACTCAATATTTGATATTTCTTGTATAAATAAGTGAACAAACCATCTACCCACCCATTCATCCCTCCCTTGGTGGGGTCCGTAACTTCAGATGTAGGAAGCATAGCCTTCTCTAGTGAAAATACACTTGGATCAAGAATTAGAAAGCAGAATCATGTCTCTGTATCACTGCTCAGCTTGTTGAACTTAGACAAACTCATACATTTCTGGGTTTCAACTTTCTTGCCCATAAAACGTATAAAACAAATACATTAGCTTAGGTAGTCTTTAGAATTTCCACTAAAGACTTGTCTTTTAGACAATACAAATGCTAGCACAAACACAACAATACCTATGTGGTATCATTCTAGGTTTTTATAAATTGGCTTCAGGCAGAAGAGCTGAAACTTTTGGGGGATTCCATATGGTCTCTCCCCAGGCAAAGCCCTTCTGTGTGAGATTAATGTCAGTGCCGAGTGGTTGGCTGTGTGCTTTGTGGCAAGAATGTATTACTAATGGTCACTGGACAAGAAGGTGTTGAATTTCTTTCCTCATCAGTGCTTTTCCTTCCAACTTGAAGAATGCTTAATTCTCTTTTATTTAAAAAACAGGTCTATTATTAGATTCTACAATTAGACCAATTAGCATTCCATTGTGTTTTGTCAAATTAAGCTTCATGAGTAATTGGATAATGCTCATAGACAATGACTCTTTTTACCTTCGTCTTTGGAATAATGTTTTTAGTTACCTGGTCCCTATGTATCCTCTTCATTCCATCCTATACCAATCCCTAATTGACTGGATAAATCTTTTTTCTCCTTGTTTTTTTTTTTTTTGGAAGGGGCAGTGGCCAGGTCTTATATAGTCTAGGGGCTCACAGCCAAGGATGATCTTAGACTCCTGAACCTCTTGTTTCTATTTCTCAAGTGCTAGGATTACAACTGTGTACTACCTGCTTGGTCTTGAGTGTGTCAAACTTGCCCCTGCTGTAAGGCCTTGAGATTTGCCATTTCTCTAGTATCCAAACCCCTGGATTTTCTCATAGCTGGCTTCTTGTCATATAGTACTTCTTCTGTGATGCCAGAAGTCAGGCTTTCTTCAACGCACTACTTGTTCCAGCAGAAAGACTTGTCCTCTGGTTCTACTGTACCACACATGTGCCATCGCTATCCAAAAAGAATTTGATTTCATTCTGGATCCTCTATTGTCTGATTCTAGCACCACCCCTGCCTGCCCCAAGGAGAGAGCAGGAAAAAGACCTTCACTGTTATATTCCCTCTACAGTCCCAGTATCTAGGATGGCATCTCTAACATACTGAGCTGACAGAGAAAACTCCTTTGATCAAGTGCATAAAGTCTTTCCTGGGACTGGAGAGATGGCTCAGCTGGTAAAGGGTAGGCTCACAACCAAAAATATTAAGCCCTGCCTGTACTGAACTCACTGCCAGAAGTCGGCAGACATCTACTTTTTCCCCCCTTACTTGTCTTTGGCACCACTAACCACTTCGCTTTGAAACAAACTCCAACATATAAATCATAGAATTTAATTTCCAGAAATTTTACCTCACTGACAGCCTTCTCTCTTCAGTTTCCCAACTTCTTCTGCCGGTATCTTTCCCTGCCTTGATATAAGGAACTTTAAACGGCTCAACCATCTTTTCTCTGTGAGCTGCCCACTCCCGCATGAGTCTATAATAGGTTCAGCCTGCCCCGCAGAAGTCTACTTGGTACCACCCCAGCTAACACTACCTCAAACTGGCTCCTGCATTCATTCAGAACTCTGTCAAAACACACCCTCACAAGCTGCTTCACAACCCACGAGTCCTTCATCACTCCACCATGGCACCAAAATGACTGCTTGTTGAGCGACCATCAGCTACTACAAACAGAAGTAGGAAGGCCATAGTTTCTCAGCTATGCTATGGAGAGGTTCCTGTAGGGATGGACTTCAGTTTATTAATCACGATATTTTTGACAAAAGTATTGATTTTAGTTTCTTAGAGGTGACAGCCAATGTAAGATTTCTAAGCACAGCAATTCTCAGATGGAGAACCAGGCACTTGCTATAGGCCTTCTGGAGTCTCAGATTTTGATCCCAAGTTCTTGCCAACTTTTAAATGAACAACACAAACTTTTATAGCTTTACAAAAGACTACTCTCCTAGGGAAGGCTAAGTGTATATTTTGATTATGGAAATTATTGGTAGGCAGCCACACAAAGACTTAAAAATCCCATGGCTTTAGAAAAAGAAGAAAAGCCTAAGCAGGTCACTTGGACCTCTCTGCTGACAGGAAAGGACCTATTAGTTCAAACTTTTCCATTCAGAAAAAGAATGTTTTATGTTAAAAAAAAAAAACAAAATTCAAATCCTATAAACAACAGAATTTCCTTAATTGGAATTTATTGCCCCAATCCCACCATCCTTCCCTGCTCTGTTACCCTAAGCCTGTGCTCATTTGCTAAGCTAATTTTAATTTCCCAAAGTGGTCTTCTGTTGTTGCTGTTGGAATGAATCCAGTTTAAGAAAAAGCCCTTTGAATTACTGTGTGTCAACTAAGTAGAAATGAAATAAACAACCCATATTAACCTCAAATATCTTCTACTGGGGGAAAGATGACTTTTCAAATTATATATATATATATATATATATACATATATATAATATATATGTATATATGTCTATATATACATATATATATGAGAATTTCATAACATGAGTACTGTATTTACACCATGTATATCCCTCCCTCTTCCCCTGCACTCCTCCCCATCCCCTTAATTTAATAAAATTAATGAATTTTTCTTCTTTAATTATTGTATATTTACATATACATACATGTATACACACACTTAGGTATGTGCACACAAGTCTATATAAATACAAACCGCTAGTTCCATTTAGTGCTGACCTTATGTTTTTTTGTTTAAGGCTGACTATTTGGAGTTAAATAACCTGTTGGGGTTTGTCCCTGGAGAAGACATTCTCCATCTCTCTACAGCCATTATTAATTTCCTGTAGCTCTTCATCTAGGGCAGCAGCTCTCAACCTGTGGGTTGGAACCCCCTTTGGGGATCACATATCAGATATCCTGCATATGAGATATTTGCATTACGACTCTTAACAGTAGTAAAATTACAATTATGAAGTAGCAAGGAAATGAGTTTATGGTTGGGGGTCACCACAACATGAGAAGCTGTATTAAAGGGTTGCAGCATTAGGAAGGTTGAGAATCACTGATCTAGAGGAAGGGCTTTGTGATATTCCCCAACCATGTTAGCATGTCAACTCCTAATGTCATCAAATGGTCATCTTTTATAAACCTGGAAGAATAGCAGAATAGGTAAAAAGATGAGTGATTTCTACCTTATATGCATTCTTCATTTATGCTATCTGGCTCTCTAATTGTACTATATTCAGTCTGCAGTCACATGGTGAACAAATTAATGCATCTTAAACAAATATGTGCAGTCACAATGTCAGAATTGTTTCTTTCCTATGCCTATATAACAATTGGTAAAGAAGAATTTAACAAGGACACATACTTAGAAGACCCTGTGTGTTAATTAATTTTGGTAAAAATAACCCCACAGGGGGGGAGGATGTGAAAAGTGATGGAATAACACAGAGAAATAGGACTTACAATGGGAAGTGGGGAAGGAGACTCAAACAGATGAGTGTTAGGAGACACTAGATCTATTTTAAGGCTGTGGGGTTAGGAAGGGACAGGTATTTTTAAATTTAATTGGGGTATTTCAAATAACAATGAGATTAGCTGCTTGAAAACTTGGGTGAAGAACAGGGAAAATAATTACAACTCTAAATCATAATGAAATTAAGATTCAGAAGAACAAGCTAAAGATGCATGAACAGATGGGATCCAGTACCTCAGTGAAGAGGTTGCAGATTTTTAGGGACAAAAAGTGGGATTTCAGATTTGCTACCAGCAATGAATTGACATTGGCCTGAGCCTTAGTTTCTTTACCTATGAAAAAAGACATGATAATGCCTGCACCACAGAAAGAGTTGTGAGAAGGTAACAATAGGAAGTTCTTGGTATACTGTGACTATTTGGTGAATTTTGAAAACAATGTCCTAAGCCCTAAAAGAAAGAGAAAAATCCTTGTCTCCAAGGTGAACTGGGCAAGATTAGAAGGAAATCCACTTTCTTTGTTGTGGGGATTTTTTGAGACAAGATCTCATTACTTAGCTCACAATCCTCCTGCCTTGGTCCCCCAAGTACTGGGTTACAGGTGCATGACTCTACATCCTGCTCTGGGAACCATTTTTATTTTTATAGATTACAATATAATTATAACACTTCTCTCTTCCCTTTCCTCCCTCCAAACCTTCCAGTATACCTCTCCCTGCTCTTTTTCAAATTCATGGCTTTATTTTTCAAATCGTTATTATATGCATATATGCACATGTGTATACATATATATTCCTAGATACAATCTACTCTCTTGTTACTTGTAAACATGTTTTCAGAGGAGACCATTTGGCACTGGACAATGAATTGATGTGCTCTTCCTTGGGGAAGACCACTTTTCCCACTCCCAGCTTTCCTCGGCTACCTATAGCTTTTTGTGTAGGGTTGAGGCCTCATAGACCATTTTCCTGTCCAATTTGACATGTATATTGGTGTTGTCCTTGTAAAAGGTCTGTTTCATAGTTTGTGTGTTTAAGGACATTTTCTTCCTTTCCTTTCCTTTCTTTTTCATTCTCTCTCCATGTTTGATCTAAAACTATTCAAAATTCATTGGTTATAGGCTTGGTTTTCTATCATTCCATTACAGACAGACTCTCCTATATTTTACACCTTCCAAAAGGCAAATGAGGATAGCTTGCTTGGCCATCATGCTGATACAAATATGTTCCTAGAACATCACTCCACAGCCCTCTGCTCAGCCCAACACCAAGAACATCTGTGGACTCTTCAGGTTCAACTTTTTGTAAAGTAAAACATTAAGACAGGAAGAAGATACAGATGTGGTGGTGTAGTTTGTAATCCCAGCCCTGTGTAAATTCAAGGCCAGCCAGAGCTATACAGTGAGAACTTGCCTGCAGAACAAAAATAATTCTGCTTCCCCCACAAAAAAAAAAAGAAAAGAAAAAGAAAGGGGTGGAGAAAAGAACTCTGTGCTTATCCTGAGCCCAAGAAAACCTTGAGTGTCACTACTAAGCAATACAGCAAAACAACTATTTATCTAGCATTCATTCACTGTATTAGTTATGATAGTCATTCCACAAATGATATAAAGTATATGGAAAGTTAGGCACAGGCTATATGAAAATACTTTGCCACTTTATAAAAATAACTTGATTGTCCTTGTGGCTAGTGTCTTAGTTACTTTTCTATTGGTATGAAAAGGCACCACAGCCAAGGCAACTTATAAAAGACATTGTTTAATTTGGTCTTACAGTTTCAGAGTGTTAGAGTTCATGATGGTGGAACATAGGCATGGTGGCAGGAACAGCTGAGAGCTTATGTCCTGATCCACAAGCATAGAGCAGACATACACACACAAACACACATGGAAGGATACTGGAAATGGTGTGAGTCTTTTGAGACCTAGAAGTCCACCTCCAATGACACACTGCTGCTAACAAGGTCACATCTACTAATCCTTCCCAAACAGTTCCATTAATTATGGGCCAAGTATTCAGATATATGAACCTACCATTTCCAACTCTAGGTAGGTCATCCAAACTAAAACCTAACAAACCTGAGTTAAAGTGCACAATAGGGGGCTGGAGAGATGGCTCACAGGTTAGGAGCACTGGCTGCTCTCCCAGAAGTCCTGAGTTCAATTCCCAGCAACCACAAGATGGCTCATAAACATCTATAATGAGATCTGGTGCCCTCTTCTGGCCTGCAGGCATACGTGCAGATGAATACTGTATATATAATAAATAAATAAATCTTTAAAGTGTACAACAGATCAAATGGACTAACAGATGCATACAGAATATGCCATATGTGACACAGAGTGCACATTCTTCTCAGTAGCCTGGAATCTAATGTAACATGTCACATTCTAGGCCACAAATCTTCTTACCAGTACAAAAGACTTAACATAAATTATTTTATCTTACCAGATAATAGTACAATAAAACTAGAAATCAATAGCAAAAAACCCCAGAAACTACTCAAACACATGGGAACTATAATACACTCTTGACTAACCAGTGGGTCAATAAAAAGATCACGAAAAACAATTTTAAACTCTGAAAGTCAAAGGAAAATGAAGACACAACTTACTAGAAATTTTGGAATACAGCTAAGGTAATTCTAAAAAAAAAAAGTTTATAGCTGTGAGTGCTTACATTGAAAAAATCAGAAATATTGCAAATAACCTATTTATATACCACAAAGCCGTAAAAATGAGGATAATACAAACCCAAAGCATAGATAAAAAGGAAAACTAAAGATTGAGACAGAAGATAATTAAAGGATCCATCACAAAAGGAAGGAGTTGGTTATTTGATAAAATTAAGATTGACAAACTCCTAGATAGACTAACCAAAAGAACCAGAAAGACTACCTCAAACTATAATCATTAGGAAGTACTTTAACTTTTGTATTCTCACAAACTTGAAAATCAAGAAATAAATTTCTAGATACATTAAATCAAGAAGATAAAATATATACATAACAATCAATGAGACTGATGTAGTTGTAAAAATCTCTTAATTTAGATCAGGACCAGATTGATTCACTGTCAAATTCTACCAGACCTTAAAGAAAATCCAACACCAAATGTCCCTCAAACTGTTGCATAAAATATATAAGGAAAGAACACTACCATATTAATTTTACAAAGCCAGAATTACCCTAATACCAAAACTGGATAAGGAAACACACACACACACATGCTCAATTTCCCTGATGAACATAAGCCCAAAGGTTCTCAATAAAATTCTGGCGAACTGAATTCAAAAGATACTTTAAGATCATACATCATGACCATCTTGGCTCCATTCAAAGTTGGTTCAATATGTGCGAAATCAGTAACAATAATATAGTATATAATTAGGCTTAAGAACAAAATAATAATATCATCTCAATCAATACAGAAAAAGCCCTCAGTGAAGCTCAACATTTCTTCATGATAAAAGTCTTGCAGAAATTAAGAGTAGAAGGAACATAGTAAAGGTTCTATGTGACAAAATTACAGGGCAATTGCTCTGAATGGGGAAAGACTGAGAATATTTCCCCTAAAATCTGTAAGAAGGCAGAAGTTCTACCTCTCTCTGCTCTTAGTATTATCCTTGAAGCAAGTCTTAGGGAAATAAGACAGCAGAAAAAATAAAAGGAACATGAATGATGAAGGGAGAACTCAAAGTAACCCAATTCGTGGATGACATGGTTTATACTTAAAAGGTCTTAAATATTTCATCAGAAAAATCTTCAATCTAATGGACACTTTTAACAAAGTAGGAATCTAAAAAGTATACATATAACAAGCAATACCATTTCTACATCCCAGTAAGGAAGTTACCAAGAAAGAAATCAGGAAAAAAAATAGATTCATTATATCTTAAGAAAAAAAATCCTACTTTTAAAATCTAGCTTTTAAAAACCTCAGAAAGTCAGGCTATGATGGTGCACGCCTTTAATCCCAGCACTCAGGAGGCAAAGGCAGGCAGATCTACAGAGCGAGTTCCAGGACAGCCAGGGCTACCCAGAGAAATTTTGTCTCAAAAAAATTAATTAATGAAAATAAAAACCTGGGTGGGGGCAGGGGTAAAGAAAAATCTAAGGAAGTGAAAAACCTCTATACAGAACCCTTTACAAAACTGAAGAAATAAATTAAAAAAGACACTACAACATGAGAGGACCTTCCATGCTCATGGGTTGGCAGAATTAATATTGTAAAAATGGCTATTATCTGAAAGTGAGCTATAGATTCAGTTCAGTTCCCACAAACATGACAATCTTTACACAACTGACAAAACAATCTTAGAATTATATATAAAAGTACAAAACATCCCAAATAGCCAAAGCAATCGTGAGCATTAAGAGTAAAGCTACCCAGGTGTGTGTGTGTGTGTGTGTGTGTGTGTGTGTGTGTGTGTGTGCGCGCGCGCACGCGCATGTGCCTGCATGTGTGTGTGCTCGTGCACCTGTGTGTGAAGATGCCCATGCACATTTGTGAGCACGTCTTCAGAGAGCACATTGTGGTGTTCTTAGGCTTATTCCCTATGCTACTGGAATTAGTTACCTGTAGGAAATCCTTGCCCATACTGATATGCCAAAATGTTTTCCTTCAGCAGCTTCAAAGTTTCAGGTCTTACATTTAGGTCTTCGCTCAGTTTTGAAGTGATGTTGCCATCCATGGTTTTTGGTCTTGTCTTTTTAAGACAGGCTCACTGTCCTGGAGCCTGCAAATGAGGTTAGCCCAGCCGGCCAGTGCACATGCCAACATGACCACCTTTTTCAAAAAAATTTCACATGGGTTCTGTGGATGAATCTCAGATCCTCATGCTTACAAGCCAAGTATTCTACCGCTGAGCCATCTCTCTAGGCCCACATCTGCCTAATTTTTTTTTTAACAAAGTCATCAAAAACATTCGCAGGAGTAAAATCATTCTACGGGCTGAAGAGTAAAACTATATCTATATAGCTCATTCTGCACAACATCAATTCCAAACTGAGCAAAGACCTTAACAGAGGACCTGAAACTTTGAAAGTGCTGAAAGAAAACATTTTCCTTGGGTATGGGCAAGAATATCCTAAAGGGAATTCCAATAGTATAGGAAATAAGCCTAAGAACTGACAGATGGGGTTACATGAAATCAAAAAGCTCTGTGTAACAAAGTAAATAAACAGTGGTCAGAGGAAGAGTCAGCCTGCAGAATGTGGAAAGAATATTTGCCAACTACACATCAGACATAAACCTTCATTTGGGTATATAAAGAACTGTAGAAACTATACATTAAAATAAAATTGATGCCATCTAGTCAATAGATGGGCTCGTGAACTGAATAGTTAGTTTTCAAAGGGGAAGACACAAATTTCCAGTAAACATTTGAAAAAAATGTTTAGCATCCTTAGTCATCAGAAAAGCTATTTAAATCTGCTTTGAGATCTCATCTTAGTCAGCACAGATATCACCCAGAAAACAAATGACAACAAATGCTATAGAGAATGTGGGGAAAAGGGGAGACTTCTTCACTCCTGGTGGGAATATAAACTTAGGTAGCCAGGACAGAAATCAGCATGGACATTCATCACAAAGTTGCAAGCAGAACCACCATATGATCCAGTTACACCACTAGAGTATAGAGTATACACCCAAAGGACACTAATCAACATACCACAGAGATATTTGCACATCCATGTTCATTGCTTCACTAATCACAGTAGCTTAGAACTGGAACCAGCCCAGTTGTCCATCAACAGTTCAATGCATAAAGAAAAGGTGACAGATAGAAACAATAGAATTGTATGCAGCCATCAAGAAAGATGAAGTCATGCCATTTACAAGTAATGGGGAGAACTAAAAATCATCACATTGAGTGAAATAGGCAAATGCAGTATGTTTTCTCTCATATGGAGAACCTAGATTCAAATGTGTGTGTGTATGTGTGTGTGTGTGTGTGTGTGTGTGTGTGTGTGTGTGTGTGTGTATTTATATATGTATATGTGTTGGTCAAGAAACTAGAAAAAAGATAAGAGGGAGATATCTTAAGGCACAGATTTGGGAGGCAGTAAGGAAATACATGTGATAAGTAGAATGGTGGGACTATCTGAAGGAAAGAGGGGAGCCAGACAAATGGGGGAAGAGGGCAGGAGGGAGTCAACTGGGATGTGAGAATTTAGTTAAACTAACTGGGTCAAAAAACAAAATCAAAAAGTGAATCTGAGGAAGGCCTGGTAGCCAGGAGACTGGGCTATCAAAACAATGAACAGGTGTGATTTGCTTTATGGGCCTAGGGCAATCCCTGGCTTACTACATTTGATGGAGAATTTAGAAGAAGTAAAAGGCATCTTTAAAACATCTAGGCTGTTAATATTATTTTCACATAGTTCTGGCAGGGACTGCTTCATCTTCCTCAAAGCCTTGACAAATCTAGCTATTAACAAAGGAATTTCTGGCTCTGGATAGTGATGGCTGAGCATCCCAATAGAGGATTTTCATCCAACGTGGCTCCTTGAATTTGCTAGCCAGACCACCAGGTTCCCATAAATATATGAATTTTTAAAATCATTTCCACAGTGACTTTTATTCTGCTTTTAAAGGCATTATTGTGTGTGATTAAAATAAAGAACCTGGAACCAGTTTTGATAAAATGTGAAATTAATGTAAATTCAAATCTTCTGGGCTGGTGCTATTTCTACTCATGGGAAATAGTTTAAAATACACCCAAGATAATCAATAGGCAGGAGATAAAGTGAAAAGCTCGGATCTTATTTTGGAACACTGTCTCAGTGTTTCCTTAGTCATCTGAGGAGGATTTGAAAATGCCAGTACTTCTAAAATTCACCCAGCAGAGCTAAGGGTCTTTGGGGGAATGACTGAATCTCCACATTTACACTTCCTTCCATCCAAGATTACATTTTGAAATACACCAAACAAGACAAGTCATTGGGTAGAGTACTCGTTTTATATGCAACAGACCTTTTTTTCTATAGATGGTGTCAGTTAACAACATCAACTCACTTTCACTCTCAAATGTCTCATTTGAAGAGAAAGTTAAAAAAATCCCTCATGTTTACTTCTGTGGAAGGGAATCTGTGTGGCTTGGACTTTTGAATGTCTTTATTCAACATAAACTAATAAGGCATTTCCGAGAGGGATCGGAAGCATTGTCCCTGGTGCTCATAAACACTCCACTGTATTGTCTGAAATGGCTTATGTCAGTCCTGACTGTGGGCTCAGATTTACTGTACAGTTCATCAACTTCTCAGCATGATGGATAATGAATGTTTCATTTACATCACTAATTGCCAAGCCATGGTTCCTGCAACCTTTAACCCGTATGCTTTATCCCATTATCACCATATGTCAATATAATTGCATTTAACATTCTAAGTGATAAACTTTCTTCTACAGAGAAATATTTTTTTCACAAAGAAATCATGCAAAGACTGTTGATGAAGCACAAGCCTGTTATAAGAAGTGACAGGAATGGAACCAGAATAATAGGTAAAGGCTCCAACTAAGGAAAGCCATCTTTAGATGAAGAGTCTTGATTTCATGTACAGGAAAACAATGGCTTATTATTAGAAATCAGTTTTTAAGCTTGAAGCTTTTAAGCCTCATTCAAGACATGAGTGAATCAAAGATCCTCAAAGTGATATAATTCAACATTTGGACCTGTGCAATACACAAACATACATACAAACCAGTTATTGATGGTTATGTGATCCAATTATATTTGCTGTACTTACTTGATGTTCTGCAGATAAACATAAAATGAAGTAGCCTCTTTCCTCTCCCCCAGTTTGGAACTGAACACATTTACGGAGAATAGAAAGCATCACAAATGAAAATTGCTGAGCTTGGAGGAAAAGCTGGCCAGTCATTTTCTCATAGTGCCAGCAGACACTCATCTAAGGATTTGCCTATAGCCACCAGCCAACAGAAATAGGAGGCCCCCCTGGATCACAGTTGTTTCTCTCAGTGAGTGATTCAGTCCACCCAGAAATTGTTTTAGACTTCATACCTGGGAATTCTTTGTGAAATTATTTTTCTCCCTTACCCCACAGTCACTCCACCAACAAATTCCCTTTGTTATAACTCAAAATATATCTTGTTTTTGTATCTCCATGGCTCCATCCTACTCTGGGGTCTATGGTAGCAGTTTCTAATCTCTCTATTTCTGCTCTCACTTTTTCCCCACTGATTGTTTGCAGCATCTTCCCTCCTTAAAATTGTCCGCTGTGAAGTCTAAAATGCTTCTGGTCAGTGAGGCTTTGTACAGTGACCCACACTGACCCACCACCTCTGCAACCACAGCAGGCTCCCTCCTCCCTACATCCAGTACCTAACAGAGCTTTCTTTCTTCCATCTCCCCAGGGAACCCATTTCCTACACTGGACTCTTTGCTCTGCTGGTCCCTTAACTCCTGGTTTTCTCCCAGCTTACTGCTGTATATCCCAAACTTCCAAGCTTGAAAGACTCCTTCTCACGAAAGGTTTATACAACCTCCCCATCCAATGTCAAGTAGGTCAGAGAAATATCCACTGGTTTCTTAATGACACTATTTGCTTGCAATATATATTTGCTTAATGTCTAGTTTTCCCACTAAGCTGAGAACTCTAAGAAGATAAGATGCTTGTATTTGATTTCCCTCTCTCCTTAGCAGCCATACATAGTGTGCACTATTGGAGAGTTCATTCATAGTTAATGTCTTGGCATTTTTCACTGAACTTTTACTCTGCTGGACTCAAATTTTCTGTAACAAAGTCAAGAGCAAGAGATGGAGATTGGTGTCAGGACTTAGGTAGAGAAGATAATCACTGATACAGAAAGTATTGGGAATGCGAAGGAAACTTCAGGACTCTTGGGAGAGAGCATGAATGAGTCTTGGTTTCTTTGTACTTAAATGAATGAGGTCAAGTTCTTATGCTTTGTGCCCCAGTTCCTCCATATTAAAAAGTGGTGATGACAATAGTATCTCCTTCACAGTATTCTTATGAGGATTAAGTTAATTATGATTTTGGAAAACCCTTGAAAGAGCATTTAACCCTGTGTTCTCTGGGAACATGCTAAGGAAAAATAAAAATGTGGAATTACAAGCAGTGAACCCTGGGTTAGAGGCAGTCCCTTGGATACTACCGCCTCTTTCTATCCTCAGGACTATTTCCATCATTCTTCTGGCCAGATAAGCTACACACAGGTAGCCACCTCCACTTCCCATGTTTGTAGTCTAGATCTATGCTGAGACTTTTCTACATTAGTAGTTTAACATCTTCTGTTCGGTTCAAAGACTTTGTATTGTTATCCAATATTTTGTTGGGTTTTTACTTGAAGTAGTATATTTCCAGGCCCAGGGCATGGATGAAACAGGAGGGAATGAATCTCAAGACCTTGCCAGAGTTAAACTGAGCAACACACAACATGATTGTGGAGTGAACTGTTTGATAACTACCATCTGAAACTTTTTCACACACAAAATTCATTTTTGTTTTTGTACCCATTTTAAACGCTTGAAGATGGCATTCTGTTAATCATACCATCAGGAAAACTCTATGCTCAGCTGGAAGAATTCCTTGTTACATGTAGCTGTGGTGATTTTATTACAAATTCCATCTTTCAGTCCAAAGATGATGGAGTCCTTCCTCTCTCTCCTTTCTTTCATTCCAGGGTAAAGGACACATGACTTGCCTTGTCCTGAGGCTCTGCAGGACCTTACCTTTCTGTCCTTCTACCCTCAACTGTCACCATCACCATTCACTCGCCATGTACACCCTCCAAAAATCCCAATGTCTTATCTGTTCCCAGATACATAGCTATACATTATTATTTTCTATGGCATACCATGCTTCATCCCCTAAGTCTAGAATGATATAAAGTTTAGAGTAAACAGACCATCTCATGCATAACAAATATATTACAGAATTTGTGGTCACATGGGGAATTATTAGCACATATTTAAAGTATGGTAATTTTGAAAGTTTAGATAATCATGGGGTCCAAGAGTCACAGAGGGAATACTAGAGCGCTTGCTCTAAGCTTGAGGTATGAAGTAAAGGGAAGGAACTTTCTCTCTCAGTCCACATCACAATATCAAACAGTCTTCACCGAATCAACATCAGTCAAATCCCTGGGGGTAACCTACATCTATTTCATGATGGATGCTCTTTGGAAATTAAGCAAATCCTACTTGTCACTTATCTCAAACTTGAGATATCCTTGTCCACTCAGATTATTGGGAGAAATGAGCCACTGTATAAGGTCCCTTTCTGGAAAGAAAGCACTTATAAATATCTACTCTGGACCAGTTGTTAAGAACTATATTTGTGAGGGGAGGGGTGTGCATGTCAGACTCTCTCTCTCTCTCTCTCTCTCTCTCTCTCTCTCTCTCTCTCTCTTTGACCCATTATTGCAGATTTAAAAACAAGCATGCTCTCAAGTGGTACTATGAGCTGCCAATGATGAATCACCCCCATATCTCATTATTCTCTGCTAAATGTGATAATAATGTGATCTGTTCACATAAAAACTTTGGCTCCACAAAAGCAGCTGGAAATGGACAACCACAACATGCATAAGTCTGGCTCCTGTCATCGGCTACACACTGCTTGACACATATTGTTAGAAGCACCTCGCATTGGTGGGCTCTCATAAGGAAAATACTCGCATTAGGTCCCAGCTGGGGCTGAGCATCAGGCAGTTTGGAAAATATTCAATTCTCAGCAGAAGCCAGAACTTGAATCCTCATGTCTCTGAGAAGTCATTTACCAGATCTGGAGAGGACCGCAGTAGCTCAGGTGCATCCACAGGTGTCGATAGGCTCCTCCGGGTTCCAACAAATAAAGTTACCTTTGAAGTGTGGTTCACAGAAGAAACAAAAACAAAACCAATCTGAATACCTGCATTCGAGACTCAAGGAGATATGGAATCAAAACTCACACAGATTAAAAAAAAAATCAAGTACATAAAGGTAGAAGAATCATTACCCCTGTCTGTATCAGACATAGCTAACAGTGGGACCCACCAAAAGGTGCCCACTTCAGGTTTTTAAAAGAATGAGGCCAGTGACATAAATTTAACTCTCCTATTAGAGGTGCCAGTCTCTGGTGACCTCTAATCCCTTAGTTGGCATGTATGAATTAGCTTCTAGCCTTTGCCTCTGTGTATGCCTTTGTCTTTTCTCCCAAAAATATTATCCACAGTCCTCTTTCAAAGCTGTTGCTTTGTTCACTATCCCCCAAAAATATCAAGGACTTCCAAGTACCCTACCACTCACCTGAGGACCTAGACCCTCACTTATCACCTCTGCAGACAATGCCGACTGGCTAGGTTGCCTTGGGTTAATTGTAGACATTTAAAACTCTAAATATCCACATTAAAGCTCATTGTTTTCTATTCTTCCACCTCCTGTACCTACTTCTTTTCTTTATGATATTTGCACCAACCACACGCTTCCCAGTGCAGTAATGCAAATCAGAAGCCCAGGGACTCCGTATGGAGGGCACACAGGAGGCTGCTGGGCTGGGTGACTAATGACTGTGTGTGGATCAGGGATTCTCTCCTGAGCCTTCAGGTTCATGGGGCTTATCTGCTGATAAGGCCTGAGCTGCTTCCTTGCTGTCCCCAGGGTCCTCTCTGCCTCCCTCACTACCAAGAAATCACAGAATTTATTGTATTTGAGAATTCCTTTTTTGTTTGTTTGTTTTATTTTATTTTTTATTATAAATAAATTTATTTATTTGTTGCTTCAGGTTACATCTCCATCATATTGTCCTCTTTCCCTCCTTCCCAGCCCTGCCCTCCCACCCTCTCTACCCCCTATCCCTTCCATCCCACTCCTCTGGAATGGAGTGTCCCTACATAACAGTCCCCCACCCCAGTTCAGAAGTCATATGAGGGCCAAGTGCCTCCTCATACACTGGGGGCCTACAAGCAGTACCACCAGTGAAAAGTGTCTCATTGCCAGGGAGAGAAAACTAAAAAACAAACAAACAAAAAAGTCTATGTCCATGTTCCCTTTGGTGCGTTGGTTGTAGTATAGATATCCTGTACTATATGGCTAAAATCCTACTATAAGTGAATAGATGCCATGTGCATCCTTCTGAGTCTGGGCTAGCTCACTCAGGATGAGAATTCCTTTTTTAAAGGTACACTTTTTTTTTTTTTTTAATCTGACCTGTCAAATTTACTTGCTGGAAATCTTTTTTCCCCCCACAGTCCTAACTCCAAATTACTTTTTTTTTCTAGTGTTTTGACATTTCACACCAAATTTAATTCATTATTGGTATTTTCCTTATTTTATTATCAAATGGTGTTTTGTTCTCTTCACTATTTTATTTTATGCTTACATTATTCTAATACTGTTTTATTATTTTATTATCTTCAGAATCAACTTACTCTACTTAGTATCAATGTATCCTATGGGTGACTTTCCAGCTTTTGTTCATTTGCTGTGTCTGTTTATATGTTACTGTTTTTTTCTTTCTTTCTTGAAGTAGAATTAACGAGGATGCTTTGATTCAGATGTTCAGCTGCTCCAGCCTGGCCGGTCACCATGGCAGCCTCCATGGTGTTCTCACCAGACTAGCTTCTTCTCTCTGGCAGTCTCTATGTACTATATCATAGGGAGCCATGTCTGCTAACATGGCACCCAGAGCCATTCATAACCAAGCTCCTCCTTACGTGGTCACCTTCTCCAGCAACCCCTACCCCAATTCAACATCTCTGACCTCTAAATATTCCTTTTTATTCATTCCTCTGTGGACATTCTAAAACATTCTCTATTTTAATCTCTCCTTCTGCCTGGATCCTTTTCATTCTTCAGAGTTCTGGGCAAGAGTCACTGGCTTTAGAAGATATTATCTTTGTGCTGAAAGGGCAGGTGGCAGGGCTGAAACACTGTGAATGGAATAGAGGATACAGGCGTTCAGCCTGATTTTGCAGACCTCCAGGTGTCGAGAAGACATGGAGCTAAGGTAAAATACAAGAGAATTGTGGTGTTGGCCCATGCCTTTGACTTCAGCGGAGACGGGGGGAGCACCGTAGAGTTGGTGGTCTTATGTATTCTGGAGTCATACGGAGCGGGGTGATGAGGGTTCACACCCTTGGTCCCACCATTCAAGAAGAGCACACCCTTGGTCCCAGCACACTAGAGACAGAAACGAGCAGATCTTGGAGCTCAGGGTCAGCCTGATGCAGGGCAAACTCTAAATAGAGAAAGACTTCGATCCAGGAGTGGTGGAACACATCTTTGATCCCTTCAGATGGGAAACACAGGTCTCTGATCCCAATAATTAGAGTTCAGAGACACACACATGGGATTTGGAGGGACCTAGGTTTGGAGACTACTTACAAAAGGCCTTCTCGATGCAGGCAGATTGTCCTTTGGGATCTCAAAATATATACACTGGAGCTGGTTTAGCTCCAAGGTGACAGAATGATTTCTTCTTTAACCCGGATTGAAAGATAACGCTTTGTATGTTGTCGGAAGGCCAAATTTGCTTCAGGAGAAGTATTACCTAGCCCCCCCCCAAAAAAAGAGGGTAATTGTCCCAGGGTTGGGATTGGGGCAGGGCTCTGTTCTTATCTTTCCAGGAGAATCGAAGCGTCCATTCGGGGAGCCCGGGGACGGCTGGACAGCCACCTGATTTTATAATTTATTGTAATAGGCCATAAGCACCCAAAGAGCTGAAATTCCCTAGGCAATCGTATGCCAAACCTTGCTGAACAGGACAATCAAAATAGTATTGAATAAGAACTATCTGTTTGCTCAACAAACAACTATAGTCCAGTCAAAAGAAGTACAGTTTTATGATGAGCAGAGCTAGTACAAGGAGTTGCTTTATTTAAAAAAATAGTAAAAACAGTTCATGAATTTAGTTGATAATTTACTGCAGATAATAGAACTTAAACACACAAACCACTCACTTCCTCTATGTCTAAAAGTGCAGTGGAGCCTAGTGACCCCATGAACTTCCTGGGTTCAAAGCCTCCTCTACTTGCTAGCTATGTGCCAATGGGAAATACCCAACCTTTCTCACCTATGAACTAGGGGTGCTAATGACAATGGAAGTGACAGGGAGTAATCCATAGAAAGTGCTTAGGACAGCACTGAACACAATTTAAGCACTTGGAACTAACTGGTAAGGTTTTATTTCTGTTCCAATCTGACTATGATAACAACCCACGCGAGGTCATGCCTAGTGCTGGAAATTGTGGGGACAGCAACTTTCAGAATAAGAAAAGGGCAAACCTCAGATTGGCAAACACAGAGGAACGAGCATGTTCCTGGCACACAGCTCTAAGACGGGTCTGGCTGTCATTAAATGTTTCAGTTCCCAGTGTGAGCCTCTGTTTAACCATTTTAACTCCCAGGGAAGGCTGTGCCTGTAAGCTATGCTCCAGTCAAGGCAGCTATCCTGCTGTGCCTTGCTGGAAGGAGCAAGAATACTCCTGAACACTAGTTTTTTCCAGAGGAAGACCCAAAGAGGGAGCTTGTGGGAGTTCCATGTCCACATAATGCCATTCAGCTTTCACCTTTCTGCTTTTAGAAGGATGATGGACCCTTCTACATTCCTGCAGAAAATATTTTTCACCCAACTTCAACACAATATTTTCCCAGTGTATTGCTATCTTGGGTTTATAGGAAAATTAGGGAAATTTAATTTTAAAGATATCCACCCCGTGTGGTGGCATTTCACTTTTGCAAAGATCTTCCCATTGTTGTCTCATGAAATCACAACCTTTGGAGGCAGCCACAGCAATCACCAATATTCCCATTTTACAGGAGAAAGGGCTGCTGATGTGCCCAGCACTAGCATGTGGGGGAGCCAGAACTCAACACCCAAACTTCACGCTTCTTACCCAGTGGCCTTCCCACTGTATCAGAATGGTATTCTACCTCGAAGTAAAAGTTGTTACTCTGGAAGGCTCTAGTGTGGAAGCTGCCCTTTTCAAGTAGGACTTGGCACACCAGAGAAACAGTCAATTACAGAAAAGACTATTTCAATATACAGCTTTCTTGGAAGCCTTCCATCTGGGGTCTACCTGGGTACAAGGGAGAGTGTTCCTGAATTGGATACTGTCAAGCATTTCCATAAGGTTTCACACAGACACATGCCTGTAAAATCATAGTTCTTGCCGGGTCAGAGACCGGGGAGTAGCAGATGCTGCCTGGGACTTTCCTTGTCAATGTTCTTTCTCTTCTCAAATCCTGGAAGTCCTAGATGATTGACAAACAAGGATGGTTCTCACAAGTCTTTACTCTGGTACTTAATGATGCTTAAAACCCAGGTTCTCAGCATGAGGAACAAGACTCTCAGATAAATGGGAAACCCCTTTATCATGAACAGGGATCAAAAAGCAAAGGCAGCAGGGATGAAGTCACTTCTTGGTGAATTAAACCTTAAGAAGCTGCAGCACTGAGCTACAGGCAGGATTTGAGGTGAGAAATAAGGAGTTCTGGTTCCAACAACTTGAACCTGCTTTGAAGCATCCTTCCTGGGCCCTCCAAGCTGACTCTTCACATGGGGCTAGTCATCGTGCAGCTTCACCAAAGAGGAGTTTTCTAAATGGATGGCCATCTGAGATCAATGTGAGGGAGGAAGTGGCATTGCATCTCAGTGATTGCCATACCAAGCCCAGGATATTGTTTACAAAAAATAATGAATTAATAATAGATTTCAATAAGTCTACTATAGACCAACAGAGAGTTTCCACTGACAACAGGGAATCTTCAACTCCGTGTCATATCAGACTGTCTCCTCAGTGCTCTTTGCGTTCTCCAAGATAGGAGCTGGACATGATGACCTCCCTCTTTCTGTCTTCTCAGACATGGGTTTTGTTTCTGAGACCACATGCAGAGGTGTGTCTTAGACTTGTGATCCCCATCCTCTGCCTTCCATGCGCTGGGATTACAGGTGTGCCCCACCACGCCCCGAGTTCCAGGCACCATTGGATGCTGCCAGCATTTGTTATTATTGTACCAATCAGTGGCAAGCTCCATAAAAAAGTCAGGAGAACTGTTCCCAATTAAGCTAGAATCAGTACAGGAAAGCAAAGACAAAAGTTTGCAGCAGATTTTACAAAATTCAAGTGAAGAAAGGCTGTGTCCTGTATTCGCTGGATGTGGATGTGTGCTTGCCATAATTAAGCCTGCTGAGAAAGTGATGCTGAGCCTCCCAGATGGCAAATATCAGACTGAGACAAGAAGAAATGATTTTTTCCTGAATTAATTCTGTTTCGGTGATTTGGAGCATCATAACACTCAATAAGCATCGAGAAATAACATGGTTAAAAGGAAATGGGGCTCCTAATACAATGGAAGATAACTAAAGACCAAACTTTCAAAAGTCAAGAATAGTACATTGTGTTACCATTTGTAGTTCAAGTTTTAAAAGTGTCCTTTTAGAAAACACCACTAAATTTCATATATGTGTGGAATCTAAAACAATCAAACCCATAAAATGAGAAAGTAGAATGCTGGCTCCTAGAGTCAAGAGATGAACAAAATGGGAGGTGTTGGTCAAAGGCATGGACTTTCAGCTATGAGATAAAAAAGCTTGAAAGAGATAATTAACAGACTAGGACCATAGTTAAAATACTTACTAAGATGCTCTACAGGCACACAAACACACACACACACATGCAAACACACATACCCACATACCACACACACACACCACACTATACACACACACACACACTATACACACACCACACACACACACCACCACACTCACACATGCCCCCACACACAAAACACACACCACACACACATATGCACACACACACATACCCACATACTCTCCCCACATGCACATGCACTTGAGTTCTTGCACCTGCCCCCACCACTACACAACTGTGTGAGGTGATAGGTGTGTGAATTAACTTGATTAGGATGGAAATTGGACAGGTATATGCACACAAATTGAATATATCCAATTTTATTTGCCAATTATATCTCAATAAGACCTGAAGATTTCAAAGTAGAAAATTTAAATGATTTGTTTTTTTTCTTTCTTATTACTGTGAAGCAATTTGTGCAGAAATTTGAAGGAGTGTGTCAAAATCTAGTAACATAAACATTAAGGAGTCATACATTCATCTGTCTTAGAGCTAGAGAATCTTATTTCTAGCACAAAATGCCCTTTTGTTCAGTTTTCTTAAGTTGTCTTTCTAAATGAGCCACTTGGAGAAAGCAGAGAGAGTGCTGTCTTTGTCTGACTAGGACACTGCTCCCTGCTGCTGTACACAGATTAAACATTAGGTCTGATTCAGGATCACATGCCAGGACTTGTTTTAGTTCACTATCGGTTTTCTTCGTCTATAAGATTCCCTTGGATCTGGGTTCAGATACTTACTGCCAGATTAAGAAATTACTCAAGGAGAGATGGCTCAGCGGTTAAGAGCACTGGCTGCTCTTCCAGAGGTCATGAGTTCAATTCCCAGCAACCACATGGTGGCTCACAACCATCCATAATGAAATCTGGTGCCCTCTTCTGGCCTGCAGATACACCTGCAGACAGAACACTGTATACATAATAAATAAATCTTTAAAAAAAAAAAAAAGAAATTACTCAACCTTGGCAAGCTGCTATTTCTTTCTCTGTAAAATGGGAAGGAAAAAAATAGAGCCATCCTTGAAGACTGGACAGGATTGCATGTGAAAGCCACAATGACTACACTGGCAAGAGGTGGCCAGCCACTCAAGTGTTTGTTTTCTTCACTCTTGTCCATTCCCTCACTCACAACCACATCCCTCACCTAATATGTGATTATAGTGGATATTTGGAGTCAACTGGTCATTGGACAGTCATTGTTTCTTCCCAGCATGGGCTGAAATTGGTACTCAAGGTTAACCTTTGACCAACATGATTGAAAAAAAACCTTGTTGTCCTTGGTGGCTTTGGTGGCCACTGAAGACAAGTTAGTCCACTGCATTTTGGCTAGGGCCAAATGATGCAAGGCTTTCTCCATATGATCTTCATCATCAGTTCATATACACTGTATAATATGCTCAATATGCAATGATGCTTTAATACAATAAGCAGCATATTTTTATGTCAAATATGTCATTTCCACTTTTGGTTTTCACCTCATTAAAGCTAGACTATGGACTGAAATGACACATGGAACACAGAAAATGGAGGATAGATTTGGGACATTAGAGCAACAGTTAGGTCACTCACCCGCAGAATAGATTTTGGCTGGAAGAATAAATCAGAAATGAAAGGAAGAAAATTTAGATGTTGGTAAGATCTGAAAAAAGATGCTGACAGGGCCTGAAAAAGGACAATATCTGGAGAGGGATAAAAGCAACGGAACACACACACACACACACACACACACACACACACACACACAAAAAAAAAAAAACAAAAAACATTGCAGCTTGGGTTGAAACATGTGGGATCATCTATCCACATCCTCCTTCTAACGAGAGCTGAAGAAGCAGTTGACACCAGTGGTCTCTGTGCTTTCCAGGGGGAAAAGGCAAAGGCAGCCTCCACGGAGGGTGTTGAGGCAGGCCAGGACAAAAGCATCACAGCAGATAGGATGACAGGACTGAGAAGGCTGCAGAATTCGTCTACAGATGCCCAAAGAGAATGGTTTTGGGGCAGAAGAGGCCTTGATAGGACAACACTCTCATTATTCAATATGAGCTACCCTCTTGGTAAAACTAACCGTGCGTGGTTCAAACACACATTTTCATCCATTACTTTGGGAAGCTAAAAACTCTAATAAATGTTATTTATTTATTTATTTAGATCTTTTATTCTTTTTTTAAGTGAGTGACTTAGTCACCTTATTATAAACCCATAAAGATTCTTTCCATGCTAAAGGTAGTATCTACCAATAAGTGGTAAATATTTTCCCAACAGTGTTTGCATTTTGGTCTTTAATTCAAATGTTTCTTTTTTATGTTTTTGATTACTTCTATTGACATTTCCATCACAGTCCCCTCCCTCCATCCCTCCTGGGCCCACCCTCTCACCCTCCCATCCTATCTCCCTTCTCCCACCTATCTCATTCTTCCAGTGTGGGGTGTCCTACATATCAGCCCCCTCCAGTTCAGCAGCCATATGAGGGTTAAGAGCTCTCTCTTGCACTGGCGGGCCTACATGGCAGCTACACTAGGGCAAAGTGTCCCACTAACAAGTAACAAAGTCCATATTCCTTTTCCTTTCACTCTGTTGGTTATACGATAGATATCCTGTACTATACAGCTAAAATCCAGTTATAAGTGAATAGATGCCATGTTCACCTTTCTGGGTCTGGGTTAGCTCACTCAGGAGGAGCTTTTCTAGTTCTATCCATTTGGCAGCAAGTTGCATGATTTCCTTGTTTCTGATGGTTGAGTAAGTATTCCATTGGGTAAATGTACCACAACTTTTTTATCCATTCATCAGTTGAGGGACATCTGGGTTGTTTCCAGTTTCTAGCTATTACAAATAAAGATGCTATGAACATAGTTGAGGAGATGTCCTTGTGGTTTGGTGAGGAATCTTTTGGGTGGATACCCAGGAGTGGTATGGCTGGGTCTTGGGGTAGAGCTAT
This sequence comes from Lophiomys imhausi, assembly GCA_907164525.1. Classification (NCBI taxonomy): domain Eukaryota; kingdom Metazoa; phylum Chordata; class Mammalia; order Rodentia; family Muridae; genus Lophiomys; species Lophiomys imhausi. The sequence continues at coordinate 2,948,625 of CAJQZJ010034238.1, forward strand.
TCCAAGTTTTCTAAGATATCACCAGACTGATTTCCATAGTTGTGGTATGAGTTTCTTAAAGTAACCAATTATAAGAATGTTTTTTTAATCACAGGAGTGAGGCTGCTTAAGACACAGGTGTAAAGTATTAACTGTCTCATGAGCTAGCAGGAGCATGGCTTAACCAGCTGAGCAAGTTTAACTCAGAGGACTTGAGAAAGGGATAAAAAGCCAGAGCCCCAAAGATAAAAAGCCAGAGCCCCAAGGGGAAGGGGGCCTCTACAAAGAAGTAGAAGAAAGGGGGGGGCTACAAAGAAGTTGGAGAAAGGGGGCCACAAAGAATGAAAGGGCTCTACAAAGAAGTAGGAGAAAAGGAGGCCACAAAGAAGAAAGCAGTTGCTACTCTCCCAGCTGCTGGTGCTCCCCAAAACTGCTGCTTGTTCTTCCTGCTGCTGTCTCCTGGTTTGCTAGAGTTCTTCTTTTTTTTTTTTTTTTTTTTCTTTTTTTTTTTTTGGTTTTTCGAGACAGGGTTTCTCTGTGTAGCCCTGGCTGTCCTGGACTCAATTTGTAGACCAGGCTGGCCTCGAACTCGCAAAGATCCGCCTGCCTCTGCCTCCCAAGTGCTGGGATTAAAGGCGTGCGCCACCACTGCCTGGCTAGGTTTGCTAGACTTCTACTGAGACTGGTATTATTCACAAAGAACCCAACGACCCTAATCAGCAGGAAGTAGCTCAAAGAGACCTATATCCCTTCTCCCTCTAACCTTTCTCTCCTACTTAGTGTTGGGGGGTTGGGAGGAACAAGCAGTGGAAGGGAAGTAGAGCTATTAAGTACATACAGTAAATTAGAGTGTATAATTAAGTATAGTAACAAAAATAATAAAAGCTTTTTGTTACTCATAGTGGTTGTATAAGATTGCACTTCCATCAGCAATGGAGGAGGGTTCTCCTTTCTCAACAACCTCGCCAGCATGTGCTGTCATTTGAGTTTTTGATCTTAGCCATTCTGACAGGCGTGAGATGGAATTTCAGAGTCATTTTAAGTTGCATTTCTCTGATGATTAAGGATGTTGAGCATTTCTTCAGTGTCTCTTGGCCGTTAGAGATTCCTCTTGTGAATTCTCAGTTTAGCACTGTTCCCCATTTTTTAAATTGAGTTATCTGGTTTCTTGGTGTTTAATTTATTGAGTTCTTTATAAATTTTGGATATTAGCCCTCTGTCAGATGTGGGATTGGTAAAGATCTTTTCCCAATCTGTAGGCTGCCGTTTTGTTCTAATGACAGTGTTTTTTGCCTTACAGAAGCTTTTCAGTTTCATGAGGTCCCATTTATTGATTGTTGGTCTTAGAGCCTGAGCTATCAAATGTTTCCTTTTCCATTTCTGGTTAGCAAGTAGTGGCTATGTACTGCTTGGTGCTTCATTTCAATACATTTTAGAGACAGCAAAACTGATGCTCAGGGTTGTAATTTGTCCAGCTAAAGTAACTATTGCTAAAATTGCTTAATACCCAACTATTTGCTAAAATATTCAACACATCTGCTATGTGATGTGGGTGGGGGTGCATCTTACACATTTACTGTCCGCAATAACGGCCAGTGGAGTGGGAACTCTCTGACCACTGTTTTCTAGGCTGGCAAAGCTAGAAAGTAAAATCTCCCTGTGACAATGACTGCTTCCACCCCCACATACAGGAGAAGCAAGAAAGCACAGTAGAGGGTGGAAAGAGGGCACTGTGATGGAGATGTAACCTGAAGTAATAAATAAACATTAAAAAATAAATAAAATAAGTTAAAAAACAAAAAAATTGATAAGAGAGAAGAAAAATGACCAGAATGGGGAAATTAGAAAACAGTCAGAAGACACATACTTGAAATCCCAGCACTTGGGAAGTAAAGACAGCACAAAGGTCCTTGTGCTCACAGATAGCACTAGGGAAATCAGAAATGCTAAATGAGCAAGGTTGTCTTTTCAAAGGAAAAGATTTATAACCTGTTTTCTACCTGGAAGGCTGGGAATGGAGGTGGCTAATAGATTAGGTGATCCTTGTGCTGTATGTAGGGCCAGGCTGTATCAAGCTCCCACAAGCTGGACTGGCAGTCGCTGATAGTCTAGTGACTTTGTGTGATCTGTATAGTCAGAAAGCGCCCCAAGCTCCTACAACCAGGACTGGAGGTTACTACCAGAGGTGGCTAATAGCCCAGATGACCTCTTCATTATCTGTATGACCAAGACCACACGTGATCTTCCCCTAGGGCCTTAAGACAACACACACAGTCTATCTCAAGAACCCATCTGTACTGAGATTTTGGAATTTTGGTTTCTTTAGAAACACAGAACTATTATAAGAATATGTTTTTGCTTTAATGCCAGGTATGGGGACATGAGGCTGCCTCACAGCAGCTGACTATGATTTGCCTCGTGCTCTAACGGGGCATGAGTTTTCCAGCTGCAGATAGTTTCTGAGATTGTGTGACATTTGGAATTCTGGGGAATTTTCAGAAGGTACATAATGCTAGGGTCCCCAGAGGTGGTGGGTTTTTGGTTGGTTGTTGGTTGCTGTTGGTCATGTTTGCTTAAGTAGTCATGCACAAAGAAGAAGAAGAAATTAGATATCCTGGCGGCAAAGATCAAATTTGCCCCAAGGAACTTGATGCCCTTAATCAGCAGGAAGTAGTCTAGCGATAATGTCACCCCATTTATGACCCCAGATTTTATTCAGGGATCTCTTTCTTTTCCTTTCTATCCTGTTTTTTCTCACATCAGGAGTTAGGGGGCTGAAAAGGAAGAAGGAAAGGGGTGGAGAAGGGTGGAAGAAAGAAGAGCCCACAAAGTAGCTAATGCCAGCTACACCCATGTTCATGGAAGAAGAGACATGTACTTTGAGTTAAGTTTTGATGTAAGTATGCCTCCTTGTGCAAAGGGGATTGTGTACAGGAGGGAACTTTTTTTGCAAATTGTACTGTTCTTAAATATGCCTACAATAAACTAACCAGTTTCAGACACAGAAGTTTTGAACCAATACCACTTACTGAGCCATGTTGAGTCTGGTTTCGTTCTTGTCTCACAAGGATCATTACTCTGCTGGACCTTGTAGTCACAGATACCCACAGCAGGGGTTGGGGCAGGCTGGCAATGACATCAGTGTTTTGAAACATGAAAGTTCACCTACAGTGACACCTGCTTCAAGATGACACACCTCTTAATCTTTCCCACCTGGAGACCAGTTGCTAATATTGTACCCACCTGAATCCTCTTGAGCTGGGCCTCCATAATCCACATTGTTAATAACACTACTATTTCCCAAGTTCCTACCCAAATGGCCCATTAACAACCACTTACAGCATTCAATTGCTTTTCTACTCCAAAGTCCCAAAGTCTTCCACCTTCCTCCACAAAACATCCCAGTCAGGCCTGTTATAACAATGGATTACTGTTTGGTTCCAATTTTGGTCTTAGTTACTAGTATTTAGTTACTACTACTTAGTTCTATTGTTGTGATAAGAAACCACTATCAAGGCAACTTAAAACCAATGATGAACCAGTGGCCTCCAACAAGGCCACTCCTCCTAATCCTTCCTGAACAATTTCACCATTTACAAAGTATTCAACTATATGAGCCTATGGGAGGGCTGTTCTCATTCAAACTGCCACAACTTCATTTTTTCCTCTGCTTAATAAAACTAGTCAATCATTGATATAGTTCAGTACCATTAAATCTGTTCATTGATGTGCATCTCTAGAGCATCTTTGTCTTGAAAACTGAAAATCAATATCCACTAAGCAACAATCTCCCATTTTTGTCCTCCTGACCCAACACCATTCTAGAGTCTAGCTCCAAGAATTTGACTACCATAGATATCACATGTAAGTGGACTCGCACAGTGTCTATATCTCTGTTATTGAAATATTTTTACCTGGCACAAGGTCTATCCACCTTGTAGCATGTACCAGAGCCCCCTTTCTTTATCAGGCTGACAGCACTCTGTTGTATACATCATGTTAACTTTTTCATCTAGTCATGGTTTCTTGGGTTGCTTCCAATTTAAATAGTGCTATTATAAACACGATGAACAATCATAAAATTTATAGTCAGTTCTGGAGAACTTAGCATATAGGAAAAAAGCTAAAATATTCTGCATTGAAACACTCTTGGAAACCTACTCCAGAGCAACTCTGTCAGCCACAGGTTGACCTTCTACATTTTCTCCATTGCTGAGAGCATCCATAGGCATGCAGCCTGGCCATAGAGCTTCGAGCTAAAGGCTCTTAGAATAAATGGTGTGGGTAGAAGTAAAATCTTTCCTTTCTTTGAATTTTGTTTTCTCTGACTCTTCTGCATCCATGAAATTGTGGGACCCCAAGGAATAAGATCAGGAGAGACTCTGAAAAAAAAGGGTCCAAGATACTACCTTGCCTGAGCCTAATTTTGCAGATTTACTCGCACAGGTTATCATGGTAAGGAGGCTACTTATAGAGTAGTAAGAACAAAATGGAAGGTTGGTGATTTTCAATGAATATTCATGATATTCATAGAATGCAGTCAGAGATGTGTCACAAAATTTGATCAATGTGCAAAATTCATGTTTCCATAACCAAGCATACAGAGTGGAACTATAGATCTGAGAAGGAAAATTGAGTAGGGAAGGATATGAGCTACAGAATGTTTTGGAGGAGAAGGTGAAGTATAATTTGTTCCAAGTTAAACATACGAGCTAGTACATTATATCATGGAGAGCCCAGAAAAAGAGTGTGCTTATCAGAATAGTGACACACTCTGCCTCCCTGAGCATATTAAACCAGGATGGCCAGACAGTAAAACCCTAATATAGAGGACAAACGAAAGAATTGTTGATCACTGTGGACACTTTTATAGATACTATAAAGTTTAGTTGCAATTACTATAAAATTGATACTACCCTGTTTATCACCGTTTATAATTTATCAAAACTGAGACAGGGCACACAAAATATTTTAGAGACCCAAGTGACCACAATCTAAGAAACATTTCTGCAGGACCTGTGCTCTTATAAAGGTCCTTATATAACTAACATTCATCTGGGATCTGAAGCTGTGGTGACAGAGAAAACTTGGCACGGGGGAGCTTTAGACCTCTAGCCCAGCCCTCCTTCTTTCTAGCAAAGACATGATTGATAATTTATTTGGAAACAGAGAAGCAAAATGTAAATGAGGTGATCTTTAATTGTCATTTATGGATGGTGAATGATAATTTTCACATTATGTTATGCCATTCATGGGAAATAAAGTAATAAAAATAATTTAGAAAATTTAAATAGCCAAATCAATATTTTCCAACTCTGTGTTTTTACCTTTAATCAGCACACCAGTGTTATTTTGTGTTTGGACAATGGACTACTCACATCTGTGAGGCTAAAATCCTACCACAACAGTTAGTGCTTCAGACAAGGGAGACTGCATAGCAGAGTCCTGGGCAGGATTTACCTCCGGGGCAAGCCTGACCCTCTGTTTCCAGGATTGACAGAGGCACGCCGGCTTCATCTATTTAAGAGTCCTCGTACGTGTTGGGTTGTGTCATACACTGTCAAGCGGTGGAAACAAACACTGAATAACATCTGAATAAATTACGAGATCTATTTTACACTTAACATTTTTCAAAACACACCTCCTGCTGCTAAAGCCCATGCCCCGTAAACATCTCCAGTAAAGCTGCGATGGAAGCAAGAATAACAACCCCAGAATGACAAATTGGCCAGATAGAGCAAGGCAAAATAATGAGTGCTTCCACACCAGTCAGAGAGGGAGGTTACCCGCCATGCCCACTAAATTTCCTGCTTTTGTACCTGATTATAAAACGGGAATTTCATTTGTGTTCAGAAACAAATATGACTGAGACATATTAGCCAAGGTCTAATACTTATCTAATATGTATGTTAATTGGACGATAATTCTATACATGAGAGTATTAGATCAAGACAACTTGAGAAAGAAAACTGACTGCAGGCAATTTTGGAAAGTTTTCGCTCTTCGATAATAATAGCTCCACAAAGAGTTGATTAGACCAGAATATTACAAGAGTGCATTTACCCCAAAGAGTAGACCATACTTGGAATAGGAAATGGATCTAGAAAACTTAACATGGATACAAAAATTCAACATCTTTTAGCAGATCATTAATAAAAAATAATAATTAATAAAATAAACCTAACCAGCATCTTTAATATCTTAAGTTGGTGATTTCTTTATAAGAACATCTTTACTATACAAACCTAAATGAATTTTTAAGATGAATAACTATAGCTTAAAATACATCGTCAAAACCATTTAGAATAATTCTAGACTTGACTGCAAAGAACAGGTCCATCTCTTTAGTCTCATCGGATCAGATTTTATTAATTTTCATTTATCAATATAAGACACATCTAATGATAAACTCTTAGGAAACTACCTCGTGGGGGCAATATTGTGAAACAGTTTACTATGATTCAGAAATTTCCTACCACTTGCTTTCTTTAGCTATGATTGGGGTAGGAGAAACTAGAGAAGAAAGCAAATCGGCAAAGCTCCTTGGCTCCTGGAAACCACCCGTGCTGTGCTGAAGCAAGGTTCAGCATCTGACCTAAGGCATCAATAAAACAATGAAGACAGGAATCTTTTGGAGGCACATAAGTGTCATGTCATTAATCGAACTGGGATCGTAGTCTCCTATTCTTATAAGATGACAAATTAACCATATGGCTACCTCATAGATGACAAAACTAAAATACATTAAACTCTGTGGGGTAAATACACCCACAGGCAAATCTAATATACTGACATTTTTAATACTAATTGAAGCTGATTGATTTACGTATTCTATGTCCTCAACTCTCCAAAATGATGTATTTAATGTTTTATTTTTAAACACAATTAAAAAATAATATATAAATATATACATACTGCAAATGTAATACAGATAACAAATTCATTTAAGCCCATTTATGCACATTAGTAACACACCATGTGGCAGAAAGACTAGGACTACAAGAAGACCCCTTGGCGATTTATTTTATATTAAATCCCTAATGGCCTCTTCTTATTTTTGCAAAAATATGCACGAAAGTCCAGACTATGCAGCCATCGAAATGAATGGTTATTTATTTGCTAAACGAGAGCCCTATGTTTAATGTTCCTTACACATAAGGTATCTGAAAAAGTCGCGTTCCTACAGCTGCATACATCATTTATTTTACATACCCTCACTTCTCACAACAGGCAGCGCCAAGATATCTCTGAACAGCATTGTAAGTTGCTGCGATATTTTTTTGTCTCCAATTCCATTACTGAAAGATTATATGTTAACATGTTTACTTGCTTTTTTAACAACAAAAACAAATTTATAGACCACATTGGTGCCTGACACAGACATAAATACAAAATGGGAGAAAGTTTGCAAGTGCCAAAAACGAAAAACAAAACAAAACAAAAAACCCCAAACTATCAAACAATGGATGAATAACAAAAGTTCAAGCTCGCAAATAAATCTCGGTTGATGCCAAGGACAAAGCCTCACATACGGTAAATTTGTCTGAAAAAGAAATTACTGGGAACTGGCAAATTCTAACAGTGTGCTCTTTGGCTTTCAAAAAACAAAGATTCCTTTCCCTCCCTTTGTATTATAACTTCAAAATATACTTCAAAACTTGGCACTGTGGTGGTTTGAAGTATTCAAGTTGATAGGGATATACTTTCCAATCAAATCACCGCATTGCAGGTTCACACAAACAAAATGTGTCCCTCTGGGGAGCCTTGGAGGTAGGAAGTAAATAAAGCACGGGGTTGCTTCGTCTCTCCCTGTGCTATGTCCATCTAAATTGAGAATAAGCAGACAGAATTCACAAGCAAACACTTGACAGAGAGGAGTGTGTAGAACTGGGAAGGGCTAAGCTCACTCTCTCCACTTTAGAATAAGAAGGAGCACTCTGTCTATCAGCCACCTGACAGTCTTCCCGAGCCCCCCTCTGTCTACAGAGCACACAACAATCTCCCTGAACACCCCTCTTTTTTTATAGGGAACCCAGTAGTTCTGAGCCCTCTCCTTTGTCTATAGTCTTCCTGAGCCCCCAATTTGTCTATAGGGCATGTAGTAGTCTTCCTGTGGCCCCTCTATCTATAAGGTACATGACAGTCTGCTTTCCAGTATCTGCGGTTTTACTTCTACAGTTTCATTAACCTTCATTCAACTCTGGTCTGAAAAACATAGATATTTTGAGAGAAAAAGCTACATTTATGCAGCCTTTATTACAGAATACTATTGTAATTGTCCAATTTGGGTATTGATGTCCGTCTTTACTATGCCTCATTTATAAAATCACACTATCATGAGTGTGTGTGTGCAGAGGAAATACAGTACACATGTGTGCCAGGCATCCAGAATTTTAAAAAGCGTCACCCACATCTAAGAAACACTACTATAAGTCATGCTGCAGAGCTAATTCTTGCCACAATCCTTTATAAAACTTCTGGGAAGCCCCATGATTTCTCGGGACACACTTAGTCAACACAGCTCTCATGATTACTTCACAGTATGAGGCTCAGTGATCTAAGCATCCTGTCCCCATGGTACAGGCACAGGTGCAGTCATGTACGGGGCTATGCTTTGCCCTTTCCCAGCCAGGCTCATTGCTAGTGGAGGGGAGCACGGTCTCCTCTTCACTTCTTTCCTGGCCCTTTCTGCTCCTCATCGCCAATGGCTTGAACACCATTTCTATGAAGCACAAGAAAGGGAGTTGAAGAAAGAGAGGTGTCAAAGTTCATACTTTATGGAGGGTATGAACGCTTGAGTTTCCTGTTCGTCACTGGTGTTGTGTCTCACATGACCTGAAGGGCTGCTGGAGCCTGCACCTCCCATCTGCTTGTGCCCATAGACAGTTACAGTCACTGGCCACCCACTTCGCCGTTCCGATCAAACACCTTCCAATCCCTCTACTCAGGCAGCTTCAATGAATTCCCGTTCCTTATTTCCACAATCCTTACGAGATGGTGCTTCCTCTCCTCATTCAGCTGAACTCTGTTTTGTTTCTACTTTAAAGTCAGCCTCTTGGGTAAGGTCCAAGGAAAATGCACTTTGGCTATCCCTCCCAAATAGCCCGAGTCTGTCCCTCCCAAATGAGTCTGTCCCTCCCACACAGCCTGGATCTGGCTTATTCCATATCTTTTCCAACCATTTTCTTAGTCTGAGGGCTTAATGCAGATTTCAGAGCTCACTGCAACCTAAACAGTCAGCATGTTTTTCACTCTTTAGATTGATGTCCCTTCCCTTTACTCATAAGGGAATGTTCTTATGTTTCTTTACTCTTTTATTACCAAACTTCAATCATTCTCTTCCCTTTAAGATGCTGAGAAAAGTTTGTATTCTTGAGCTATGATTTGATTTGAGGTAGAACCAGATGGGAACTTTATAGATGCTTAGGACATGGGGACTAATCCACTCATGGACTAACAAGTTAGCTCAAATGGCTTCATTATAAAAACGCTTTCCACTCTGTCGCTACTCCCCACCATGTTACTGATGCCTAAACTCTCACGGGAACTGACTCTCCTCAGTGTAGACTGAAAGCTGGTGACACATGATCTGCTTCTCAGCCTCCAGTACTGAGAACTGAATTAATCATCGTTTAAAATTACCCAATTCACGGCACTCAGCTATGGCAACAAAAACTGGAGTAAGACCTCCACTTTCACACACCATGGTGTTCTGGGCGGCAGGCTTTCTTGGTGCTTCCCTTGAAGCACTCAACTAAAGGTCTCCTGGCAAGTCCTTTTCCACTGGCCCTGCAGAACTGTTTGTTCTCCATCTTCCTCCAACCTGTTTCCTGTCACAGTCAAAGGCTCCATTGGAAGGAAAAACCTAGAGCCTCTTCTAGACTCCAAACTCTTGGAGGTTACAGCCAATAAAACACCCCAGGAAATGTAGGGAAGAACTTGGCCATTCATCATCAAAACCCCTCAAGATCATTCTCTTTTCAATCATATTCTCCAAGGTTCTGGGCACTTCTGTCTTCCTTTCAGCCTTACAGTGGTAACCCCTGATGTATATCTGTCTTCCCTTTAGCTCCCTCACCATGCCTTCACCTAATAACTGACTCACCTCATCAGACTTTCCTGAAATTACTTTAATTGGTTGGATCACTTATTCTGAGTAGGACTAAGAATGTCCACATTGTATTTTTTCAAGCTCAAATTCTATCACACCATAAATAAGAACCCCTTCAGTTTCCTATTGTTCTCCAGCATAACATGGACACATGTAACCTGACTTCTCAAGTATCTTCTTCCTCTCCACAATTTCCTGCCACTATGAACTCTTGTAAATCAAAGAAAAGCTTTTGAGTGTTTTCGAAGTAGGTTGTAAAAACCCTTGATGCTACTGGAGATTTGAGAACCCAAATAGAGCTGGAGTCTGGAAGCCCCAGATACATCTCTAAGGCAAGACCTACAAGATGGATCAGCCAAAAGCAAGAAGAGCTTGGCTTCATCACTGTTCTCTCTCAGTATTCTTGGATAATAGGAATCTTGAAATTAGCTCAAGAGCATTTAATAGGATGATATTTGTCTGTACAAAACCCTAGACAACTAACACATTTAAAAGGAACAGATACTTCCAGCTTTCTGAATCTGTGCATTCAAAATTGTGAATTAAATACCCTGGCTTTAAAATGTCTGGAAAAAATAGCTGAAAAATGTTCAGACATTTTACCTATCATGATTTGCTAAGCAATATGGTATAAATTACTGACATGATGTTTATGAAGTATTATATGTTGTCAGTAATCTAGGGATTTGATGTATACAGAAGGATGTGTGGGGACTAAGTGCATATTTTGCCCCACCGTAAGCTGACTTGACCATCTGAAGATTTGGGTATCCCCAGGGGATATTGGAGTTATTTTCCCCATGACAGGACAGCTGCACATGAAAATCTACTTAGCAAAGAGCCAGGCCTAATGGAAAGTATTAATGGATATTTTTCAACTTCTCTCATCTGGAGTTGGGATATCTCTCCTCATTCAGTTTAGAGTGTCACCAATGGCATGTTTTGATAGATACAAAATGGTATGACCTTGAGGGATGTGTGACCCCTGACCTCTAACATTCTTGCTTCTAGTATCTGGGATGGGTTCTGTTCTCATATGAAGAAGCGAAGATAAAAGACCACATGGAGGGAAGGATCATTATCCAGATTCACCATAGCCTTCCAGCTGAAGCCTCAGCCACATGAGTGAGGACAGCTGGTCCCAGCCACACCTTGTACTCTGATTGTATCTACATGACTGAGCTCAGGCAGAACCTGAGGAATCATGAGAAATGTTAAACTGTTAGTCATGCAGAATAGTTAACAAACAACAGCTTCTGTTATTGTTGTCGTTGTTTTGTTTTTTATAGACCAGAGCTGTTGAATTGTGTTCAAAGCCAGCTAATTCATCCAAGCAGTTGAAAAAAAAATTACCCTAAACAATCATCCATAGAACAGTTAGTTTTTTCCTCAGTGACCCAACACAGAAAAATGAGGAAATGATAGGCCTTCAGAGTCAGATTCTCTGGCTGGAAATTTACCCTGTGATTTGAGGTCATTCACTTTCCTTCATTGTCTTAGTTTAACCACTCATTAAGCAATTCTAATGTCCCATGCCATAAAAGCTGTCAGAACCTGAAAGCCTTCTCCCTGAAGACTAGTTTTTATAGTGCCAGAAGGTGCTTTTCAAATTGACAAAGGGGAAACAATCAATAGTTCTATCCAGATGAGATGCCATTAAACCACAACAATGACCAGCATGGCAAGATATCCCTAAAGGTACATATCATGGCAGTAACCAACAGCTGTCTACTTGGACTCAAGGCCACTGAAAAGAGGGGGAAAATGCCTGGTACTGGAAATCCAGCCAACTACCCAAGACTAGTGAGGTTATGCTCTTGGAGGACCACCTTCTCCTGGCCCTTTACTACAGCAGCACAATTCCTAATTGCAATCTAAGTTCATATGCTGATACCCACGGATAGGTGTGGCTCTCATTTATTCCTCCTCAAAGAAACTTCTCTTTACAGCAGACAGAGACTATCTCAGAAAACCATGACTGGCCAAGATGAAGAGAACAGCTGATCACAGAGTGGCCAGCTCCAGCAGATACATCTGCAAACCAGCCTCTGTAATCACAGTCCTGGAGAGGTAGAGCAGGCAGTCTACCCGAGGGTTACAGTCCAGCCTAGAGCAGAGTCAGTGACATCTAGGTTCAATGACAGACCCTGTCTCAAAAATAGAATTCAGTGAAATAGGTGGAGAGTGACTGATGTTGAGCCAACATCAACATCCAGGGCACATATACACCCAACACACGTACAAATAATTTTACAGTTTTGGTTGAAATAAACAACAATTTTGATATTCAGTTTTCATTTGAAAAATAGTTTCAGATTCACTACCACTTTGTTACGTACAAAATTATTTTTTGTCTGAGAATGTTTTCAGAATAGATATATCCAAATGATTACTTTACATAATTTATTGTAATGTTTAGAAAGGGTTTACCATATGCCATGATCATTCTAAATATTTGCTACTCTTAACCTAGCCCCCAGAACAACCCTCTGAAGAAAGCGCTAGTAAGTTCCCATCTTGTACAGAAGCTACACTAGCGCTAAGTGAACAGCATTAAAGAATTAAAATAGTTACAGAGCTAGCAGTGGCCAATCCAAGACTCCAGCCCAGGTACTCTGACTTCTAACTTATCTTCCACAAGCTTTTGTGGGTTCCATTATGGTCTTGGTATCAACATCCAATGGACATAACTGCACAAACTCAGAAAATGTAATGTATTAGGAAATGGAGGATTTGTGGTTTTGGCTTGAAGATTCAAGATGCAGAGTGAGCAAAATAAATTATGCTCTTCTGGAACATTCATTTCCTGGTCAACAATAGTGTCATATCCACAGAAGAAACCACGGGGTACTTCTGACATATTTGTGACACTTTCTCAAACCCAAAGAACGTGGAGTTGGGCCTAGGAAAGGCCTTGCAAATTCTTGCTTTTAGCATGAGAGGACTTCCCTTTATAGTCAGAGGAAGTTGGCCAGGGGCTCCCTGCCCACTGTGGGCTGGGCAGAGGAACACACTTATTCAAGCAACTGAGCACACCCTGATGGTGTCTGTTGCCTTCTCCATCACATTATGTCTAATCTGAGGAAGCACGTGGTACCTCTATTTTCTCTGTGACCAAAGAAGAGCTTCACTTGGTTTCCCCATTTGATAAGCCTGGCTTGTTCAGTGTGTTCATGCTTCACAGTGTCACCTTCTGACGCTGTGTGAGAACAGCTGCATAAAGTGTCTCCCTAAGCCTGTCCTGTGCTGTGGATCTGCCTCAGGGTGGCAGCGAAGAACGTGAACTATGTAACACAGGATCCAGACTCTCCAGGTCCTGTTTCTGCTGCCCCCAGCTCTCTGCACCTCAACAGTGGCCTCGCCTCATGGTCTGATCTTGGTCTGCATCTGTACTCCTTGGCCCCCTTCCCAGCTCCTCTGACGCCCAAATGCTGTTTCAGCCTGCCCAGCATTCTCTACCCTGGGTTGTTTGAAATACCTGGTGGGGGGGCTCCTATATTGTAGCATTGGTACACCCTGAATCAGCAGGAACACTTCAGCTTTTTCCTTGATGGAGAAAGGGATGAACTGGGCCAGTGTTTTACTAATCCTGGGTCCTATGGTCTCACTTGTCAGCCAGTGGTGTGCAGCTGGAGCTCTATCTGTCCTCTGTTTTTCTAATCACGTGCCTGCCGTACTTCTTCCTGTCTGTCTTCTTCCTGTTTTCATCCTTCTTGGAAGGTGTGCAGTAAGAATCTACCAGCAGCCTGTCCAGAACTAAATCCAAACTAAATCCAAGCATGAGGGTAAGGCCATTTTCCCCAGGCTTCTAATTCAGTGTTGAATAATACCCTGTTCTACCATCCAGCTGTGGCAGGAATATTTTCTTTCATCTAGATCAGTGAGCACCCACTAGTTCTCAACCTGGGGTTGAATGACCCTTTCGCAGGGGTCCCCTAAGACCATCAAAAATATCAAGATATTTATATTATGATTCATAACAGCAAATTACAGTTAGGGAGTAATGAAAATAATTTTATGGTTGGGGATCACCACAATATAGAGAACTGTATTAAAGGGTTGCAGCATTAGGAAGGTTGAGAACCACTGCTCTAGACAGAACATGGGAAGACCTCTACTTTCCACTATCCCCCCAAAAGGCTCATTTACATATCAACTTCTATATGCCTGCCACAGTTTTGTTTCAAATTAAACTGGGTACTTTTTCTACTATGTGTTCTTTTTCCAGATTCTGTGTTTCTCTGATATTCATATTTAATGGTTACCACCAGTGAGAATGACCAATCATTTTCATGAACAAATGTCTATGTTAATGGGTGAGTAAATAAATAAATGAAGTATGTTTGTGCATTCCAGTCCTTCTCTTTGACTCTGTTGCTCCAGGGAAGCATCAGCCAGTTGCTGGGCTGTAGGCTGAGATGGACCAATGGACAGGTAGACAAAAAAATGACTGATTCACTTCAGATTCGGCATAAAAAGAGAGCAATTTAAGGTCCAGAAAAATGAGGTGTATATTATGATTCATAACAGCAAATTACAGTTAGAGAGTAATGAAAATAATTTTATGGTTGGGGATCAGGACAATCTGTGAAGAAACTGAAGCTAGACTTCATGACAGTTTCATAAAGGGAATGTTAGGCTAAAATGTTTCAAGGCAAAAGATAGCCACAGTGCTTAACACTGGGAACCACTTTCAGAACAGTCTTCCAGCATTCCCTTATAAAATTGGCATCATGGGCTTATTTATTTCAATGCTTGACCTTGGGGGTCCAGTGAGAAAACAAAATGAAAGGCATATACAACCCAATAAATGTGTGGCAACGTTCTAGGCATGTTGGACTTATTTTATTATATTTGTTTTCTAGGTGTGGAATGTATGAGATAAATACAAGTATTCTTTTCTTCAATATGAAACAAAGTTGGACAAAAGGTTTTAAAGCGTAGGATGAGACGGCGGTAGGTACACAAGGGAGGAGAGTGAGTGTTGGCGGTTTAAGAGAATTGAAAGAATACGGAGAGCTATTTTGTGTCATGACCTGTTTCCCTTTTATGCCACTAGGCGGCATCACTGGCCTGCGTATACTCTGAATGAGCGGCACAGCACCTTTAGCAATCACTGGACTAAGGATCTGTACAAGGTCTGCTCGGTAAAAACAGACTCCTTTGACTCTTCCTGTTTTTTGAGTCACCACTCAAAAAATATTATATATATATAATATATATTAATATATAATATATATATTATATATATATTAGTGTGTACCAAAATAGTCTTGGTATTCAGGGAGCCATTTCTGTATTTACACACAGGGGAGAGGTTTTTTGAGGGGGAGGTGTGTGTAGCCCTTATCATCCTGGAATACTCTGAAGACCAGGCTGGCCTCAAATTCAGAGATCCATCTGCCTCTGCCTCCCAAGTGCTGGGATTAAAGGTGTGTTGTCTTTTGAAGAGATGTCTCTGTCACAAGACGAGGAACACATTTCCTTTAGTTTTGCAACCTGTTTTTCCATGACAATTTAATACAATGTAGTAATTAACCATTAGAATATCACATGTACTTCAGCAGAATGTTACAGTCAAATTAATTTAAACCGAGGTCAGGTCTCCAAATCAGCAAAAGAATTCTGAAGGCAGGCGACAGGGAAGAGAAACTAAAGGAAAGGTAGGCAACCATGGCTATTAAAAGTAGCTCAGGGCAGCTCAAACCGGTTCAAGTACATTCCTAAAATGGCAATTAGCCAAATCCTTTCAGAAATTAAGCCATCAAAATGACATTACAGTACACTTAAAAAATGTATTTACAGTGCAAAAGAGCAGCTATCCCAGCATTGCATCATGGCCTGAGGGGTTCCTTTCTCTGAGGAAACATGTAGAAAAGAATTAGATCCAGAGCTAAGAAGAAACTTCAAATTGTCACAACAGATCTGAGGTGGTGCTATTTCTTAAGTCACTCAATGCTATGCGGAGAGTGAATTAATTCACTTGGTAGTTTCTGATTTCTTTCTCACCTCATGGGATGGTTAGGATGACAAAAGTCTTCTATGTCTTTTCCAAATACCAGCAGATATTTAAAGACAATGGCAAGAGGGCAGCTGACTTGGGCCCTTGCTGGGAAAATCATTCCTTAGAAAAGCTGGCAGTGACTCTCCACTCCCTTCAGGAGTGAAGGGACCATGTAGCTTCTCCTAGAAATGTATTCTAGTGAAAGAAATTGCCTGCTTATTTTTGTTTATAGAAGATGAAGGGAGGGACTGGGAAGATGAAGTAGGGAAAGTGCTTGGTGCACATGTGGAAGATGAGAGTTCGGAACCCCAGCAAAGAGGGGAATGGCCGGCAGGTGTGGCCACCTACCTGAACCCACATCTTGAGACTCAGTGGATCCTCAGGGTAAACTGGGTATCTGCAGTAGCCAAAACAACAAGCTCTGGGTCCAAATGAGAGATCCTGCCTCCATACATAAGGCAGAGAGTAATTAAGGAAGACACCCGGTGTCAATCTCTGACCTCCATACACAAGCACACACACACACACACACACACCCCAATATACATGCCAGGACACACACACACACACACACACACCCACACGGCGGGGGGGGGGGGGGGAAACAGAGGGGGGGACTCAAAACATTCACAAGAAATAAAACTTAAAAATACAAAGACACAGATTCATGAATGTATTCAAAATGCCCTCAGATAACATGCCCATTTCCTAAATGTAATGACGAACTGAGAAGAGAGGCCCCCAAAAGGAAGAATGGCACTGCACCCACCTCAAGGGAGCACCCTAGGCATTTTCATGATGGATCAAAAGACCGTGGCATTTTAAAAATGACAAATTCTCAGTGAATAGAAGGAAGAACTGCAACATCCAGGCAGAAGTGGCCAAAAGGATTGACAATGTCTCAAGGAAGGAGTGGGTAGACACACAGGAGAAAGAAAGCTGTGCAGAACCGACCCTGAAGAGGAAAAATGGGAGCTGTCAAAGTGACTCCGAAAACCTGTGATACACCCCAAAGGGGTCACGGGCCCTCACTGACACAGGCCATCTTCGTGAAAGCTCACCAGGAAGGCTCAGAGTCCCAGAGGCACGCCAAGGGAGGCTCTGTGTCTCCACCTGCAGGGAGGTGAGAAAAGTGCAGAAAATGGGGTGTCTTAGCCCTGAGTCCCCAGCAGCCTGGGAGCCAGCCACAGTTGTGGTGTTTGGGTTCAATAAGGAAAGATTACAGGCCAATTATTAATGCTGTTTAGTGCTTTAAACAGGACCAGACTCTTAATACAAACTAAATCATAAACTGCTGAAAATACAATTCCTTTCAAAGGCAAAAGCACATGAAACTAGCTAAGTGAACTATGACCACAAATGAAGTTGCTATCTTTTCTTTGATGATTAAAAAAAAATCTATATATTGGTTTACCTTTAAAAAATTATCACCACTTCAGCTCTAGTATCTCAAGAAGCGATGCACTTTTTTTTACATGTACTTGACAAGCACCCTTAAAGGTTTAGTAGCTTTTTGCTTGTAGCCAACAACAAACAGTGAATATGCTGACACCCTCTGTGGGCACTGGGTAGATAAGAAACAGAACATTTTAGAGAAGAAAGTTTGCATGTAATGACACAGCACTGGGTACCAGAAACAAGTTTGCCTGCTCAAGTAGATTGTATCCCAAGCTGGCCACCTCCATTTCCTGCCCACTGTGTCACATACACTCCTCCCCCTCACATTAGGGATCAGAGTCACAACCCCAGCAGAGTGCTGGCACCATGTCTGTCGTAAAGGGTGGCAAGGGATGATTGTCAAATTTCAGAAAATATGAAAACCCATTATTTGCAAATTAGAAACAGCCATTATGAAAATTATCTAATTTAACCTAATCATCTCCTAAAGCTTTCACTTCTCAACACTACTGTGTCAAGAATTAAGTTTCAATATCAATCTTGGAGAGATGCAAATATTAAGATCATAGCAAGCAGAATGATAGCTAGAACATATAAAAGGGGTCTGGTGCCATTTAGGGAAATCCATTTACAGAGGCAAACTAGATGAAGCATGTTTTATGAATCACTAAGGTCCATTTAAAACTGACCAATAGGTAAAATAAAGAAACATTGTCAACTGAGATACATGCCCCCCCCCCCAGTTGAGTTTAGTTGGAGAAGCAAAAATTCCATTCTAATGTATTTTAAAGCACATTTTGCAGACATTTAGCTGCCCTGTAGTTTGAATCATGTGCTGAAGACTGGGCTCCCAACATGTATTGCTGCTGGGGAACAATGGAGGTTGAGCATAGTGGGAGGAATTTAGGCAGCTAGGGGTGTGGCCTTGAAAGGGACAGTGGACCTCCAAGCCCTGCTGCTTCTCTCTCAGCTTCCTGGCCTCCCTGTGGTGAGCAGCTTCCTCCTGACATGTCCTGCCATAATGGAGTATATCACCACACACTCAAAGCCACCATGGACTGAAACCTTTGGAACCATGAGCCAAAACAAACCTTTCTTCTCTATAAATTGATTAATCTAAGGTATTTCACCGCAGCGACAGAAAGGTGACTAATACACTGTTGATGGTGTATTTTTGGCCATCATTAGAAGATGCCTAATATAGTTTGCGAAGATCTTAAATCTCCCAAACTTCAGCTGCTTAATGCATTCTTTAAATAGAGATGCTCTGACCACCACGTCGGTTGCTTCCCACTGTAAGCAACAGCTCTTACCATAATGGGAATGAAAGCCCACATTTCCAGGTCTGTCTTCCACCTCTTCTTTCTAACCCTAATATTCAAGAAGCTCTGAATTATTAGCTTGAAATTGATTTCAAGTTGCATTCCACACTTCACGTGTCTCCTACAGACTGATTCTTAAAATCCCTCCATGACAGTCATCTAGCCGTGGTGTCACCTGCTTCAAACCACTTGGGATTCTTCAGCTTAAGAAGTGTGAAGCTCAAATACCTCAATTACACAGGGTTTTGTTGTTTGGAGTGACAACCAATGTTGAAGAGTCATTCTGTTTTGTTTTGATAAAAATAAAAAAATCCCGCCATTGAATATGTTGGCTGAGCAAGCTGCTCCTCATTTGTATGCTGATTTGGAAAAGCCGCATCACAGCAGGGGACCGGAATCATGCAAGATTTTGAGTTTTAGAGTTGGGTTGAGAAAAACAAGGCTCCAGGAAGTTGGGAAAGGGGCCTTTTAACCTGTTGAGTGATCTGAAGGCTGTGTGGGTGCTCCAGGTTCCAGCTGCTCTGACAGGATGCACAAAACCTTCCTTCCTTGGCCCTCAGAATTCTCTCTCCCCCTTGTGGAATAGAATGAAAAATGTCCTTCCAGATAATACTAGGAATAGCATGTTGAAAATAGTTTCCAAATCACCTCCAGTCACTCAACTGAAGCACCAAATGGGGTTATTACATGAGGCACAACAAACGACTCTGTGTTGATCCCCCCAAGGCGAGGGCCTTATCTGCCGGAGGAGTTGGAGCCAGTTCAACCAATGTAGGGAAATATCATAACATTTACCTATTGGGGTTCCAGAAAGCTTGAATTAGTGCTTGGTTGTTCTCACTGTTCCTTCCTTCCTTCCTTCCTTCCTTCCTTCCTTCCTTCCTTCCTTC
>CAJQZJ010034238.1:2968338-2978985 GCA_907164525.1 Lophiomys imhausi
TTCCTTCCTTCCTTCCTTCCTTCCTTCCTTCCTTCCTTCCTTCCTTCCTTCCTTCCTTCCTTTCTTTCTTTCTTTCTTTCTTCCGAGACAGGATTTCTCTGTGTAACAGAGCCCTGGCTGTCCTGGAACTCTTGTAGACCAGGCAGGCCTCTTCCTCCTGAGCGCTGAGATTAAAGGTGTGCGCCACCACGCCCAACCTCACTACAGTTTCTGATGCATACTGAGCACCATTATCACACGCCAATGTCTTTTATAGTAGCCAAGAAGAGCTGACGGGCCTGGACTCAGAAGGAAATGGAAGCACTCACCATTTAGAACCTAGATGTGCTGGGGATATGGCTTAGCAAAAGAACATATGCCTGGCATGCACAGGTTTTTAAACCCTAGAAACAGACACTCAAAATGATACCTCCTACAAATGAGAATGTGATAGAGCCTGCAAGTGCTTGTCCAAATATCTCCATTGGTTTTGTAAATGGCTTTGAAAAGGCAATTTTTTCAAAACACTTCAGTATTAACATTCTGAAAAATGTGCTCATCAAAAATGTTCCCATAAGCAGAGCAGTGTTGGCACACACCTTAATCCCAGCACTCGGGAGGCAGAGGCAGGCGGACCTCAGAGTTCAAAGCCAGGCTGGTCTACAGAGTAGGTTCCAGGACAGTCAAGGCTACAGAGAAACCCTATCTTGAAAATATAGAAAAGAAAAAAAAGAAATGTTTCCCTAAAAGAAACTGCATTTCATAACAAAATAAAGGAAGTCTTCCTTCTTGACTTGAAAAAAAAGTATCTAAGGTCAAACAATGAGAAGTTATCATTGGTGCTTAAAATGGTGGAGATTTCAGACTGGCTGCTCAGTCTTAAATCATCAGTTATGGTGGACCATTTCCATTCACCAGGCCTGAATAAACATTCCCTGTTGTTAGGGAGGAGTGGAGCAGCAACCATAGAGGTCCTCTGGTCTGTGTTCTTGGTGCGAATGTAAAGTGCTGGTGGTTTTTGCCTCTGCTGTGTTCCAAGGCACTGTGCGGACAGAATGAGTCAGTGCACTGAGTCACTCCAACAGAAGGCAGCCTTGGAGCTCTCTCCCCCATGTTCCAAATAGCAGAGCAGGTCAGGAGGAGTCCCCAGCTTCCAGCCCTGTAGAAGAATGGTCCAGAACACCAACTCTAAATGTGGACTAAAGTTTAGCAGTTGTGATAGGCAGTGCTTCTTACTTACAGTAAACTGATTTGCATGTGACAGCAACAGGTCCACGTTCATACGGAACAACCTATTGTAAGTTCTCTTATCTTGAGCTTTCTGGGAGCGCTCATCAGAGTGTGTGTCCCCCTGAAACTCATATGTCTAGATCTTAACTAGGGACACTTAGAATGTGGCTATTTGGAAACAAGACTGTTATAGATATGTTAGGTGAGGTCTGATTCGTTGTGACGTACGTATGGATCCATGGGGAGCCTTAAAGCTGGGACAGGAGCAATCAGGACACAGAGTCACTCTCTGAGGGCAGATGACCTGAAGATAAAGCCAGGGTTCTAGGTGGTGCTTCTACAAGCCCTTTGGAATATCGTTCATTCTCACAACCTTCAGCAGGCTCTAATCCTGCTAGCATCTTGACCTAAGACCCCTAGCTTCCAGAACCATAAGACAATACATCTCTGTTGAACCCTGAAGTTTGTGGACATCACAGTGTCTTTACAGCAGCCCTAGCCTCTGGTTACATATTGTGTCTCTGTGTGAGCAAATCCTAGTGCAATTAATAAAAAGCAATCCAGCCAGTATTTGACCTTTGTCCTTACAAAGTAAAGATGCTAATGTGCTATAATCTTCAGAGAGATATTTAAGGAAGTGGTTGACAAAGGAACCATTACTGTAGTACTACCATGACCCACCTCAGTGGCCCCTCACTAGACTGGAAAGATCTAAAGACATCCTAACGTACTCGTTTACAAGGGTGTAAATGAGACCCAATAAACAGAATCTAACAGTTTGCTAGTAAACGAAAAAGGTAATTTTGGCTCCAACTGATCACATTCTTTAATAGCTATACATTTTCTCCTGATGGACAAGTAAGTAGCCAATCAAAAGATCCAAAGGATCAATTCAACAATCATCAAGCAATGAACTGGACAGCAGCACCTCCTAACAAGGTGCTAACACATTCCTTACAAGGAGCATGCTACAGCCAGACTCGAAATGGCTTGGAGAAAATGAGGAAAGGGACTGAAGGCCTTTGCTTCCAAGAGCCCTGTCTGTAAAGAAAACCTGCTGCCGCTGCTGCCCCAAGCATCAGGTAAGGCTTCATACTTGTCACATCTCACAATCACATTCCCCCATAATGCTGTGTGCTGAGCAAAGCTTGGAGACTGTGTTATTATAACAAGTTGGTTTTTATGGTAACAGACGATATTAACATATTTTAGGTTACACTGATCACCTATGAGAATTCTACAGTAAAAATGGCAAATGGGGATCTACCTTGTCAGGTAGAAAGCCTGACTCCCTCTGTCTACCTTCTGCACCAGTAGCTCCCTCTGCAGAGGATTTTACAAGGAGAAAGGCTTCTTGGTTGTCTGAATATTTACACCCAAGAAAACTAATTGGGACATTGGGCAAACAAAGGCCATGTCATACATAGTGGTGGAATGAGAGAAACTCAAAGGGCCACTAAAGACAAGGAGTGCTTTCTCCCTTTTCCTTGATATGCTATAGAGCCCCTCCCCATTGCCCTCTTCTAACATAACAGCTGGATAGTTTGCAAAACTACTTTTAAGTCTCAACTTTTAAGCTGCTGGATAAGTGGTCTGTACCATGTGGGCCATTTAGAAAAAAAAAATCTATCTGATGTTAGCTTTCTATTATAATTGAAAGAAACTGGCTCATATAGGGCAAAGAAAGTGAATTCAAGGCCACCCTGATCTACATAGGAAGGCACTATTAAAAAAAAGAAAGAAAGGAATGAAAAAAAAGAAAATTAAAATCCAAAAACTAGGCAGTGGTAGAGAATTTAACTAAGAAGCATAAGGTCCTGGGTTTGGCCATCAGTAGTGTAAAAGTAAATAAATTAAGAAAAAGATAGTAATCAGATATTGAACAATTCACACACACACAAAAAAATTGTATTTACTAAGCACCTAGTATGTATCCACTAATATGCCCAAATAGCACCCTTGTTAGCTAAAAATACCATCAAAATATGATTAAACATACAAAACCAGCTCACACTTAATGGGATTCATAGAACACATTTAAGTCCTCAGTTGGTTGGTCATAGAGACTACATTGCCTAAGAGTTCAGAGATTAGCAGTAAGAAGTAAAGAGTTTCTGGGGGCCATGACAACGCCAACCCAATATGACCATGCCTGGGAGAAAAAGTCTGGTTTGGAAAGCTGTGGGAGCAACAAAGCTCCTCTTTGAAAACATTTTCAGATGGAGCAGAGCACTGAACATCTATTCTAAAACACACACAGTAACATTTGGGGGGTTTTTGGTCTTTGTTTTTAAAGTGAGGTAGGTGAAAATCAGAAAGGAATTCCAAACCCTAATCACCTCCAAATAGAGACAAGAAAACAGCACTGGGTCACAGAGCTTAGGGAGAAAAACAGATTTTGCCTTTAGCTATGAGTAGGGTTTCCATTGACACACTAGATAAGTGAGCATTTCCTCTTCCCAGGAAGGTGTGGCTTATTATGAAGGAGTCCTTGCTCTGTTTCTTGGTTGTTTTTAATATCATCAGTCTGATGTAAATCTCAATTTCGACTGGTGAGAGTTTCAGAGGTACCTGTCTATATACACAAATGCCCCTCCTCCCAGAAAATCACACAGGGATTCCAGAATTATACTTAACTGCCTGATTAATTACTGGACCTCCATGGAAATTACTGTCAAGATTAAGAGGATCATCCATCTTTGATTCTACTTGATAAACATTTACAGTTAATGTATTTGACAAAGCCATTTGCATATTACTATAATATAAATGAAGGTATATTAAAGCTACAGTAAGTTTATGATATTCATAGCCTTAAAATAACTCACTAACTACAGGCAGTTTCCTGGGCAATTACAAGATGTTCTATGTTAATTTAGAAAGGAATTCCAAACAAGCCATTTAAAACCTAATAAGATGCCATTAAATGAAGGGGGACAGGGGAGGGGGAAGTTAAAGAAAACCCTAAGGCTTGAACCAGTAGAAATGTTTCTCAGAGCTACTGACCCTTGCAAGATCCATGTTTTGCTTGGGTTTCTAGACATGAGACAGATTTCTAATTGAAGGTGATTATCTAGTTACTACATCTCAAATTGCATACATTTCTTGTATTCGTTCACACCCACACTAATTAGATGGAGCATTTATCAATCTGAAAGTCCATGGAAACTGTTGTATTGGTCTACACATTGAAAAGATGCTCCATCAGCTTGGGGGTGATATATGCCGGAACTGCCAACAGCCAGCCCCTGGTGCTAACTGAATCTATAAGCTGAACTGTGGGGTGAATTCACAGAGAGGTCACAGAACAAAGGTTTTGGTTTGCTCTTAAGTTTTCTAAAGCTTGGACACTAATATATATGCCAGCCATTCCCCGGAAATAGGCACACTGAGACAGTCACCATCATTACAAGCAAGACACAAAAAGCAACATTCCATTCTAAAGACAGGCTCCTATACAGCACACTTTATCTCCACACACTTCTGAACTACATGAGTCCAATCGAAGCCTGAGGAAATACAACAGTAAAAACTAGAGAGAGAAAGGCTTCCATAAAGACACAGATGCACCTCTATAAAATATAGTTCCCATTAGTTGGGTTAATTAAGATTAACACACAAATCATTGGAACCCCCAAAGTAGACAAAAGGTAATTTAATAAGGAAAGACATAAGGACATAGGAAGCATTCATTCCAAAGTCATTCATTAAACACAATGAAGTGCTGAAGCTCTTTAATACTGGACTTGCTATCACTGATTATCAAAATGGCATGTGTCCAAACAGCTTACAAAGGCCACACCATAACTTGTTTGCACAGAGAAAATATGCATGTGAACCTACTCATGTATGTTGCAGTCACCATTACACACACACACACACACACACACACACACACACACGCACGCACACACACATGTAAAGGGCTGTGGTTGTGGATTTGTTCTCCTAAGGTGAGGACCCAGGCCTGGCAGTTTTCACAGGCATACGTAGTGCTTCCACCACAACAATAACCTCCTGGCAATTTATACACTCACATCAAACTCTGACCATGACTCACATAGGAGAACTGAGTGACACAGCAGGACATACTCCAGGTGTTCAGCCAGCAATTGTGTGAAATCTATTTTGGCTGGAAAAGCACCCTGCCCTTACCTCCAGGGTCATGTTCAGAGTGCTGATGGCCATTTTTATTTCACCATCTGACAGCTCCTTTAGATCTTTCAACATTGTTTGTTCAATACTTGAGCCTGTGGATAAAAGGGGGGGAAAACAATTTATATTTGGAGTCTGTTTAAAAAAATACATGTCAAGGGGTTATTTAAATAATTTATTCTAGTGAGCTCAACATTTTATAGTATTACTTTTATATGTAATAAACACACACTAAGTCAAAAATCACATTTGTGGTAGTATCTACATCAGGTAAGACACAGGCAGGAAATAGAATTTACCACTCAGGGTGCAAAAAGAGGTTCTTAATGGCAGGACACTTATAGAGGGATGGCAGGGTAAAGGATCAAATGAAAGATGAAGCAGCCAGAGACTAGCAAAGAACAAAGGCAAGGCATGAGGACTAGGATTAAAGAAAAGAATCTGCCAGAGCCTGGTATCACGCCAAGAATGAAGTAAGAAAGCAATATGCAGCCATGGTTCTGCCCTCATGATTCTTCGCATTGGCCAAACTGAAGTCAGAGGAGGCAGGGGAGACTGGAACAGGACACACTGGGGTGTCAGCCTCCAGAGCCCCGGAGCAGGTCAGGTGGAGAATTAGGCAGCCTCACCACACAAACTAGCCAAGTCATACCATAAAATGGCCATATCTCAGTGACTCTCCTATAATTTTATAACTTCTAGTGTAATTTTATATAACTTGTACTTTATAAATGTAGTTCAAAAAACTACCTTAATTGAGCCAGGCATGGCATTAAACATCTTTAATTCCAGCACGTGAGAGGCACAGGCAAGTGGATCTCTAAGAGTTCAAGGCCAACCTGGTCTACATAGAGAGCTCCAGGCAAGCAAGCCAGATTGCATAGTTCCGCCCTGTCTAACAAATACAATGAAAGCTACGTTATTTGAGATGACCACCCCTGTAATAATCTCTGGCAGTAGGTGTTACTGAACTCCTTACTTGATGACAGGAACAATCTAAAATGACTCTGTTGTTGAGAACTCTGTAGAGTTGTCAGCTGACCAAACTATTTCAATGAATGCTATCACAGGCAAACAAGAACATGTATGTCTTAATGTTTAAATGGTCTTCTCTACTGAAAGATTCACTATAAAGCCATGTAAAGCACAGGTGTTCTTTCTGGATCCTTATGAAGACAGTCTACTGTCCACCCTTCCAGTATGGAGCATGCTGTCCATCACAGCAACATGGGGAAACAGACAGCTACTAAAATATTCTCTGTTGACTCAGAATGAACTGTGACCTGTTTTGATTTCTAAAGTACATTGCAACAATAGCTTCTTGGCGTGGTACAGGAAGTTAATGAAGACACACATCACCGTACGTCTCTGCATATGTATGCACTCACACTCATGCACAGAAAACTGTGCATGTAGCAGATGCTGATAAGGCACCGCCCACATTCCTGGCCTCTTCTTGTCTCATTTTGCCCAGTATCATACTCCACTGGTCATCTGAGAACTTCGCTGGCCACTAGAACCTACTTTGGGGCATTCACTCCCTACTAGACTAGGGAGCCCTTACTATTTTGGTCTGCTGGTTTAACAAACAGCAACTAAACCTAGTGTACAGTACATCATCTGTTTCTATTGTGTTAAAAGACCCACCATGACTAATTTCAAACTGTTAATCTAGTATTAGCCAACTAACAAAAATCCCAGAAAGTTAATCAACAAGCCTTTGGCCAGGGTGGTCTGCTCTCATCCACTTGTGCTGTCTACAGGGGATCACCCTCAGGTGCAGATTTAATTCTTTCCTGGCATTCCCTAGTGAGCTTTGCTATCCTCGAGGGCTTACTTGCTGGATAAAAACATCTGAAAGACTCCTCAAATAAACTACTTTACCTCTAGGGAACTCCAAAATAAGGAAGAAAATTCTGTAATTTAGCATTTTCTCTTTAGAGGCAGGCCTTCTGGGTTTGGATTCCGCTCTGCTCAGTTGCCACAGCTATGTGCATTGGATCCTGGGAGAGCCAAGGAGCCTGTCTGTGGTTCAGTGTTTTCACCTGGAAAGTGGGGTTGTCTTGAGGATTCAGAAAGATTATCCTTGCAAAGTTAGACTATTTGAACCTTGTTCTGATGAACCTTGCACTGAAATACAGTTGTTTGTTATTAACAACAGTTGATCCAGATAATCCATTGTCCCAAGGCACCCTAGACTTAGAAAACAATTTCATCTTCTTTCTTTTTCTTCTAAATGAAATCAGAATTATGAAATCCCATGTGGTCAGCATTGCTCCAGTGATATTCTCAAAACAGAATTTGTTCAACAGGTGTAGACACTGCATGCATTCGCTCATGGATTAGTCATACGCCCAGGCAGAAGCCCAAGGAAGTAGGAGTGGGGGGGGGGCTTCAACATAAGAGGCTTGCTTCCAGACCAACAGCACAAACCCAGACACCCCTCCACAAGCACAGAGAAAGAGGGAAGAAAGTGCAAGCACACTCAGATTCACCTCATGACACTCTCCATGCAAGAGCCACCCCTCCTGGAAGCAGTGAAACAGCTAGGACAGTCACTCACCCTGAGCACTGAGCTGGCTCTCCTGCAGCACGCTGATGATGTCATCTCTTGGAGGGAGGTTGGGAAACTGCTCTTCCAGGATGGAAAGGATCTCTTCCTGCTTCTCTGGGAGCTTAGGATCCATGGTCATCCACTTGAACAGGATGCTGCCTGAAAGGCACGGGTACAAATGCTCCTGAGCTCTCTGTCAGCTAAGACAGCAACGACGAAAATCAATGCCCTCATGCTGCAGATACTGGCTTCAGTGTCCCGACTGGCCCCTGCTTTCCAGGGCACAGTTTGGGAAGAAGGAACAAAACATCTCCACACAAACACAGAAAAGGAGCCGGCCTTGGTTTTAAACCATTTCAAAATAGAAACTGATGGCAAACTATTTGAAAATTTAGTCAATTCATTCCCTTTAACGGATCAGAAAATACTCTTCCGGGTTGCCATGCTACCAATTTTGTGATTGTACAATTCCACAGTATACAGCTACACAGTCTGACAGCTTAGCTAACCTGAAGGCTGTGTCTCGCCTTTCAAGTGCCATACATGGCTTTGAAATATTTTACAGTTATCTAACTATTCACTCTCACAGCCAGTGTTTAAACTTTAAGGTGGGATTACTAGTTTGCTGCTCTGGTTTTAGGGGGAAATGTTAAAAAAAAAACAGACTGAAAAGTTACAGACAGATAATAAAAACCATTTCAAACTGCCTTGCTATCTGTATTTGTAGTCTAACACAATGGAGGATCATTACAGAGTTTTCAATAAGAGGAGCACAATGCTATCATCCACATTTTGTATTTTTATAGGGCAGAGTTTGTACTCTGGCTACCATGTAAAGAATAAAATAGAAAAAGAAAGGCAGGGAGCCCAGTTGTTTTTCTTCTGTTTTGTGTTTACAAATAGCATCTTACCATGAAGAAAAATGGGACAGATTTAATATAAATGACCAGGTAAAAGGAGAGGGTGACCAAAGAGATTTTGAGTAGGTTTTTGACATAAAAATATAAAACATATTTTCCCATTTGTTTAAGGCCAACACAAATCCAAATCTCACAAAAGACATTCAGCAGCTTCTGGATCTGGTAGATCAACTGAACAAGAACAAAGTCCCATGAGTGCACAAAATTTTGTGCAACAACACAAAATCTGTGACAGTATCAGAGGCCCCCAGCAGCACCTTAGGAGCTAGAATGGTGCGGGTACAGAGCAGAGAGACCCAGCATGTCGGGTTACTTTCCTGTTGAAGCAGCTGCTAATTCAGAAGCTGTAGCCACTGGGCAGAGAAAACCTTAGACCAAAGTCTCTTAAGGCCTTGGAGAAAGCCTTCAGGGAGAAGGACTCTTAGTGATCTGGGTTTTAAGATGGGAGACTTTCAGGGCTACCAATATACTTAGGTGCTTGAGCTTGTAAGCAAAGTTTATGGGGACACGGCCATCCCTGTTAACTTATGTTTATAGGCATATATATGTATATATATATATATACATACATACACACATATATATATATATATACATATATACATATATATGAGGTCAGACTTAAGTGTCTCAACAGAGCCTGAAGTACCTGCTTGCTTGCTTGCTGGCCCTTTTGGGAAACATTTGCCAGCTGCTGCTAAGGAGAAGGGTAAAACAAAAGCAGAATGTCCTCCACGTATTGCAAATCCTGATTTTAATTAATCTGAACAGGCAGATCCACTCTCTGCCACTCTTCCAGCTTCCCTGAGGTAGGTAAGGAAGTCCACTCCCGAGACTGGAGAACTCGCCATCACCTCACACCTGGACACTGTAACTAGTGCCCAGCCATTACTTAAAAGCTGCTAGATAGAAAGGAACTAAAACTGTATGATTGTAAACCATGGAGGGAAAATGCAGGAGAAGATGAGTGGGAACAGAGCCAAAGAGAACACAATGAAACTAGCCAGAGGATTTGAAACCAATCAAATGAAAATTTAAAATTCTGAATTTAATGACTGGGCTTAAGAACCTCAGAATGTTTTCCACAGTAGATCAGATGAGGTGGGGAACTGGAAACTAAGTCAGAAGACAATATATACAGTGAAACATGGAGAGAAAAATGTGACTAAAATCACAGAGAAAAATGTAAAGACCTAAGAGCATGGGGCTGGTTTTAATATGTGTGTGACAGCTCCTACTAGGGAAAGGAAAGAGAAAGTTCTAATATTTAAGAAAAACTATGAACCAAAATCATGATTAACATAAGTACGACATCTGTAGGCAGTAAAAGTGCTAAAATTTACAAAGAAAAGGATTAAATCAATGAGAGAAAACACACTCCAATCCAAAAACCTCCAGAGAAACAGAGCGAGACTGAACTTCCGAACTGCCTATGCCAGAGAAAGCTCTTAGAACTCATGTGACTAACAAACTGAGTGAGGCTGATACATGAAGGCACCTCACACTGGAGGTATGGGAGGGGTGGGAGAGGATGGGAGGAAGGGGCTGGGAGGGGGGTGGAGGGAGGGGGTGGCAATGGAGACATAATGAAGTAATAAATAAATGTTAAAAAAAAAAGAATGGAAGGAAATCAGAAGAGGATGGAATCATGTCTTCAAAATGCAGGCCTAAGTCATCACTGTTCCAGAGCCCTCTGTTCAGTGGCAGCATGGCTGAATAAAGACATTTCTAGGGAAAAGGTGGAAGTACGTTGCATGCGTATACACACACACACACACACACACACACACACACACACACACACACACA
>CAJQZJ010034238.1:2983978-2998674 GCA_907164525.1 Lophiomys imhausi
TAGTATAGTGTAGTGTAGTATAGTATAGTGTAGTGTAGTATAGTATAGTGTAGTGTAGTATAGTACAGTGTAGTGTAGTATAGTACAGTATAGCAAACAGTTTGGTAGCTAATTATAGTAGTAAGTTTTAGGACCAGGAAGATGAAATGATTGAATCTGAATGTTGATTTTTGTGTTGAGAGAAAGGCATCAGCAGATATAGATGAGTCTGGACAATGGTAGCAGAATCAGGTACCTTTTTGAGAGGACTGATGGCGAGAAAGAAAAGAAAAGCCAGCCTTTAAAATTAGTCTGTTCCTCTTTAGAAACAAAGGAAGTGAGAGAGACAAGCAATCTCTGTAACAGATACCTATACAGAGTACCTGTCTCTACAACAATGTGAATTTCACCAGGAATCACATTTCTGTCTTCATTTGCTTTGATGAGCTCACATCCGAAGTTTGAAAGTGGATACTGTTCTCTTACTTCAGATGTTGTATGAGATCCTGACCTTTTTCTTCCCTCTATTGTTCTTTCTCTTCATCCTGACTCTTCTGCTGCTTCATTATATCACGTTCCTTTTGGTAAGCTACTTTAAATATTCTGTGCAATAGGATTTAAATGACAAAATCGATGATTCATAGAGGACTGACCTTTGAGAGCACACACTGTGTTTAATGCACGTGTATAGATCTAAAGGTGAAGAGAATGCACACTGGATCTATGGTCTGTTTAGGTAAAGCACACAGCTGTACAAAACCCATGTGCTATGACCTGGACTACATACCCAGGCCTGGCCAAAGTATGAAGACAAGCAAAGAAGTATATGCCATGGATTCAGGATGCTGGCTATGCAGGAATGATCTGTAGGGACGAGCACAAGGCAATGTCTTCACATTCTGTCTCTTTAGCTGGAAAATATCAAAGGGTGTATCCTTCCTGATGATTTACTGAGATGCATATTTATATTTTTATAGACATTATCCTGTATTCTTTTCTTTAGATGTACTATGCTTCACAAAGGGTTAAAATTATACACATAATCTTAAAAAATTATAATATAATGAAAACAAAAGCTAGTCATGGCAAAATAATAAAATAAGTCCCACAAGGATAGGATTTCTACAAGCTAAAAAAAAAGGCAATAAGAAAAAGGAGTTATTAGAGAAGAAACATTGTCTATATTCTAGACAGTAAGAACAATAGTAGAATGGGCCACAACAGCAGGTGATTTCAGTATCAGACACTATCCACAATCCATTCAGTGATGAAAACAGGGAGTGTACAAATACTATTTAAAAAATTGTCAAGATTGATACTGAAAATACATTTTTTCATTCAAAATATTTTGAGTATGGTTTACCCTCCCCCAACTCCTTCCATACCCTCCCTAACTTCCCCACCCACCCAAATCGACTCTTGAAAAATCCATCCCACAGAGATTTACTGTATGTTCTGGGCAGACTGGAGGCACCAGGGGCACCGGGTAGGGCAGTGGACACAGCACACAAGGTGTCTTTTTGTGAAGCTGACATTCCACAGTGACCACATAGAGAAGACTGCAGGGACAGGTCAAAAAAGAATACCAGACAGAGGAACAGACACCAGACAGGAAGCGACAGTGTGAGTCCTCCACAGTGAGAAAGGTTGGGAATACCTGAAAAAAGTCAATGATGCGGGGTGGGGGGGCACATCTCATGAGAAGTCGGATGTTTGAAGGGGCAAGGGAAAGATCATGCTGCTCAAAAGCATAGAGGGCCTGAATTCTGAACATGATGAGCTGTAGCCAGGGAGCTGCCACCGCCTTATTTATACCTTTTAAAGGTAACTGATTTTGTGGAAGGAATAGATCAAAGCCAGGGTTAGATTGGGTCTCCATCAGTGCTTGTGGACAGCTTCTATGGAAGCCAGTTGTGACCTGGATGTAAAGCTAGCTGGAAGGCTTGCTGATGGGTCATCATAATATTCATGACCAATTTCCTGGGGCCATAAGTTTTAAAACTTTTAGAGGAATTGTGGAACTCTTGGACTTTCCCCTCCAAATTGTGGTGGAAAAGTGAGGCAGAAAAAGAAACTCCTTGGAAGAGTCGAGCCAGCCTGCCCTCAGCCTTCCCTATTTTCCACTCCATCAGTCTGTCTCCTGAATATTAAACATTTCCCGGATAATTTGTGCCTACTAGGTCTAAAGTGAACTGTGGAAAGAAAGGAATGCTTTATGCAAAAGCAAAAATATTTTGCATGTCCTGTATGCAAAAATAACTGAATGCCTATGCTCATTTTGTGGCATCAAAGTTAAAGGATGCTTTCTTTTCTTTTTTTTTTTTTTTGGTTTTTCGAGACAGGGTTTCTCTGTATATCTCTGGATGTCCTGGACTCTCTTTGTAGACCAGGCTGGCCTCGAACTCACAGAGATCCGCCTACCTCTGCCTCCCAAGTGCTGGGATTAAAGCGTGCGCCACCACCGCCCGGCCTAAAGGATGCTTTCTAATGTGAAACCATTCCTTAGAAGCAGTAGGCTCCAGCAGTGGATACAAGCGGCATATGGTCAGTCAGTCCAGTAACTGTAGGAAGTTGAGCCCAGGATCCACACACATACTAAAATCTGTGAGTGCCCTAGACTCATGTGCAAGATGCTGTAGTGTTTGTCTGCATCCTGCAAAAATCCTTAGATATATTTTACACACCTTACAATACTTAATATCACTTACAATATTTGGTATAATCCTTTGCTTTACTTAGTACAATGGAGAAACAACGTAAATTGTTACCTTGAATTTTTTTTTTTAGAGAATAACAATAATGAGAGATGTCTGTACTGTGGTTGATACAAACACACTTTAAAATGATTACTTTCCGCCCAAGGTTGGTTGAGTCCATGACTGTACCATACAGCAGTGACCCACACTAAAAACACATGGAATGCAACCTATAAAAGACCAGGCTGAAGGACCCTGCATCATATCATCAAAACAAAAGGTGCATTTTTTTTCCTTTCAGGCAGGATTATATATGCCAAGCATGCAAAGTATTAGGGGATACTCCAAGGCCACAGGAACAAGAAATTCTGATCTCACTCATACTGTCTCAGACGAGAATCTCCTTTGGAAGTTATTAACAGCCAGAAGAGCTGTTCTCCATCTCCAAGCAGCGTGCAGCAGACCCATTTAACATTCTTATCTAGTGAAACAGTACAGGCCCTTGTGTCTGTTTCTAAATGCACATTTTTAATATTCAATATAATGCTACTCTTTAACAAACTCTTTACTCCCTGCCTCTCTGATGAAGCTTCCCGGGGTCTTTAAAGGAATTGTTAACCCAAGAATGGATCGTACTCTTTCTGCATGAGCAGATCCAGAACCAGCCCATTAAGCTTCTTGTCTTTACTCTGGCTGTGCTGTCCTCACCTCTGAGGAGATGCGCCAGCTGCTGGGTGATGAGCTCTGGAGCCTCGCTCAGGAGCTCCTTCAGCACTAGTGAGGAGGAAGACTCTGGGAACCCCAGCTCGCCGTCGCTCTGCTCTCCAGGGTTAATGACTCTGACCACTGCAGGTTCCAAAGTTCTGTCCTCACTGTAAAATAAATGGAGATGAAGAGAAAGAGCTAGGAAGAGAAAGAGCTAGGGCATGTTTTTCCACTGTGGGGCATGGTTCAGTCAGTCTCTACTCCCACGTGATGATGATTTCCCCTAAACGGCCCCAAACATGAATTCTCATGTCTGTGAAGAACAGGGCCTAACTGGAGCTGGAGAGTTGACTAAGACACCTGCAGACCAAGCTTAAGGACCTGAGTTCAGAACCCACGGAAATGCTCCTTGCTGTAGTCACTCCAGCACCCTTAGGGGAGGAATGGGTGGGGATCGCTGGGACTTGCTGGTCAGTCAGCCTAGCCAATCA
Source organism: Lophiomys imhausi (assembly GCA_907164525.1). NCBI lineage: Eukaryota > Metazoa > Chordata > Mammalia > Rodentia > Muridae > Lophiomys > Lophiomys imhausi. Next base: position 2,987,850 of record CAJQZJ010034238.1, read on the forward strand.
GTGAGCACCTGGTTGGGAGGAAGACATCTGACTTGGATCTGGGGCCTGTATTAGGTGCTGGTGTGCACACTCACATTCACACTCACACACACATTCACACACAGAAATACACACTCACAAACACACACATACACAACTCTCACATACACACAATCTCTCTCTCTCTCTCCTCTTCACATATCATTTCCATTCGTTACTGTCCCCAGGATTAATACAGTGTTTTCATACCTCCACAATAGCTACTATTTATTAATTTCAATGTGACCAGAAACATTGCAGCTGTGTGTTCAGACCCTATAAAATCAGTTCTGGTAAGATCCTCCTTTTACAAATGGGGAAACAGGCACAATGGGGCTAAGGAATGTGCTCACAGCCAGGTGACCAGGGAGTGGAACAGGTAGCTATTAACTCTCAATCTGACTCCAGTACCTATTCAGAACAGTCACTGAAGTTCAGAAAAAAAAAAAAAAACCACTATGCCCATGATGGATTTACCATGGTTCTTTTAACTCAGGCTGTTAATTGATTAAATTCTGTACTTTTTTACTTTTGGAGTGCTCAAGATCAATCTCAGGCAAACACTTTGCAAGCTAGGCAAAGTGTTCAGTCAGTGGGCTATTCCCCCATCCCTCACCCCCTTCATTATATAATAGAGGTAGATTTTCTCAAAAGCAGAAAGGAACAACAACAACAACAAAAAGCTACATTATCTTTCTGACTATCCCAAAACAAATGAATAACAATGAAGAAAGTAAATGCTCTATTTTTCTGGAGAATTCCATTTCATAAATGACCACATCCTTAGAGTTTATAACCTCAGTCTCAAAGTCAACTAAACATTTTCCCTTTTAAGTGGTGACGAAATTCTTCCCCAATTCTTCTTCTGTTATGTGTGTTGTCTTTGCTACTCTGTGTTGCATGAGTTGTTTTGAAAAAGTGGGATATAATTTTAGCCATGTGTGTGATAACTAAGAACACCCAGGCTTTCTGTGGTTTGGGAACTAACTGAGTTTCCTCCAAAGGTCTGCATGTGTAGGATGGTACCCATGGTGGAGCACTGGGAGGTGGATGGTACCCATGGTGGAACACTGGGAGGTAGACGGTACCCATGATGGAGCACTGGGAGGTGGATGATATCCATGGTAGAACATTGGGAGGTGGATGGTATCCATGGTAGAACACTGGGAGGTGGATGGTATCCATGGTGGAGCACTGGGAGATGGATGGTTTCCATAGTGGAGCACTGGGAGATGAATGGTATCCATGGTGGAGCACTGGGAGGTGGTGGATGGTACCCATGGTGGAGCAATAGGAGGTGGATGGTACCCATGGTGGAGCAATAGGAGGTGGATGGTACCCATGGTGGAGTACTGGGTGGTAGATGGTACCCATGGTGGAGCACTGGGAGGTGCTGAGGACGTTAAGAGGTGAGGCCTAGCAGCAATCCTTAGATCAGCGGGGCATCCCCTCACAGGGGTTGTGTGGGATCTAGTTTTAGTTTCAAGGTGTGCTGTTTTGCTCTCTTGCTGATAGATCCTCACCACAGTCCAAAATGCTCTGGTGTCCTGATCTGACATTTGACTCTCCAGAGCCATGAGAAAAAATAAACCTCTCCTTACTTCCTACACAGCTTGTGCCAGGTACTTCATTATAGTGACAGAACCGAGAACTGAAGTCAGTCCAAAAACTCACCCCAAACTTCCAGCGTCTTGTCAACAGATGCTTGATAAATATCATTCAAAAGAATTTCATGGGCCTCAAACAGAATAGGAATAAAGTAGGCCACAGACTGTTTTCAAAATGCCTTATATCAATTGTATAACTGATGCTGACTAGGTATACTTTTATTCATATATAATTATGCTTCCTAAGAATTGGTTACATTTAAAAATTATTAAATATAAAGGTCCTATTTTAAGTATTCTAAGGCCAAGTTTAATTGGTAAAGGTTAATAGGCAAACTGTAATTTGTGAATTGGCGAACTGTAAAAAGTGAACACTTGAAGCTGTAGGTGTTTAGGTCATGTCCCTTCACTGAATAGCAGCAGAGCGTGTATCACAAAGGCTTCTCTGCAATCATCTGTAGACAGGTAATTCATCTTATTCCTCTCCCTTTATCTCAGACCCTTGACCCAGCTAATAGTTCCTAAGTACTCAAAGAGGCAGAAGAGCTAAGTTCTAATCTGAACTCTCCACTGAGTACATGTGGTACCCTGGGCAGACCCACCTGGGACACTGGGCTCTACGTTTCCTGTCTATGGACAAGGTGCCTGAACTGCGTGGACTATCAGCAGCCTGTCTTTCTTTCACCATCTAAAATGAAAACCATGATCACGTGACTTTTGTGGCCCATTTCCCCCTTTTCTCTAATGACATTTCTTTAGAACCTTTCTGTTTTATCTGCTTTCAATTTCTGTTACTTATTTCAACAACAATACATAGGGCTATTGGGATGCTATAAAGGAAATATTATTTTGGCAAATTTTACAAGAGCATTCTACTTAAAGACATCATATTTGAAATCTCAAAGTAAACATGGAGAACTGGCATAGACCAAATTTTGTCATTAAAGAAAAAAGATACTCCTTTTTAAAATAAAGTCCTTTTATGAGTCTTTTCAAACTGTAAAGACCATGGTGGCAACTGCTCAATAAATCTTCACTCAGATCAAATGCACAGAGCCTCACGGAGAGTCTTACCTCCCCAGGACGCGGCTGCCCACAAGCGTTATTGAGAGCTTCCCCTCCTCATTCAGCTGATGCAGGTTAATTTCATCTCGGAATATGTGGAATGATTCGGAGATGTTCAGCTCTTCTAAAATGAACCTTGTCTCCGTGAAGTAGCTGAATTCAGTTCTCGGGATATTCAGCACTGGCAAGCAGAGGACCCCGGGGGGACTGACCTGCAGAAAGAGAAGTTACCTCAACCGCTGGAAGCAGTGGTTTTGCTTCAGTCTGAAGCTTAATTGCTAAAGAGAGTATAAGCCTTTTGTTCACAACTAAGCCATTTGATATTCAAAACAAATCTCCCTGAGCTCTGTTACAGAGCACTTTCCACTAGTAAGAGGACCCTCATGTTATAAATTGTTACCATATTTGTTTATTTCAGTGTGTGTGTATGCTCATGCTGTAGCACACATGTGGAGGTGTGTGCAGGTCAGAGAGTAGCTCGCCTGAGTCCGTTCTCTCCTCCCAACATGTGGGTCCTGGGAAGCAGACACATGATCAGGACTGGCAGCAATTACCTGTTGAGCCATCTCTCCAGCCTAGCTATGATGTTTCCTACCTTTTTTTTTTTTTTAACCTAAAATTTCACAGGCGAGACGTACTAGAAGCATATAGGTCTTACTTCAACTCCTCCGCAATTAAAAAATGCTCAGTCAACAGTTCAAGTCTACTGTAGGTAAATCTCCCACTTCCTCGATGTCACCTGGAAAACTATGTGTTGAAGTATGATTTGTGACATTTTTAAAATGCAAAACACCATATAGGTCACTAGTTATTCAACTAGCAGTCAGGTTTAGCACACATACTAATAGATTATATGAAATACTAATATATATGAGTTCAATTAAATATATGTATGTATATATATATATATACACATATATATATATATATATATACATATACATGAACCTTTTATATGAAACATTTGTGGTAACCAGATGAGGAGGAGGAAGAGAATTCCAGATTCCTAATAAATTTGTCTTTCTATATTAACTTTAACGTGAAGTACTTTTAAAATTACTCTAAGGCTCTAGCAATGAGGATTTCACCACCACTGAAAGAATGTGGGCTTGGTAGTGCTTGGTTTCTGGATGAGTAAATAGCCTTTTATCCTCATGTCCTCACAGCTCTGTCTCAAGCATGTACATATTACACCCTTCAACATCCCGTTGTCTGTCTCCCCCTCTAACATCCAAAGGGCAGGATTGCTTTGTTCTGCTGCTTCCCAAAACATAAAACAATCAGGTGGCAGTAGATATTTAGTAAATATTCACTGAATTAAATAAGTGAGCTGGACACTGCTGTTTTACAGAAAATACAAGAGCTTCTCCACGGAAGTGGGGTTTCTTTCCACTGTAATGCTAATACTGAATCCCAGTCGCATAATAATCATTAGTGATTTATGTACAGCACGTTACTCTTCCTAATTAATTGACAGTTGTGACTCCTGCAAATGTGGTGGAGAAAGATTAGTACAGGAGTCACGGTGTATGTCCTGAGCTTCCCAAGCAGGACTTATTCTGCAGGTGGGATCAGAAAAGGCGATGCCAGGTCCAGGCCCTGCTCAGTGAATTGGAGAAAGCCATCTCCCCTTCAGAGCCTTGGCTTTCTGTGTCTGTAGAATGGGGTTTGGCCTGTTCTACTCACCAGAGTGTGAAGACTGCATGAGAAGCCATAGAGCCCTGAAGGCTGAAGTTGGTTCTTAGGAAAACCCTATAGAGACACAGCTCACAAATAGCAAGCAAGGTTTGTTTCATCTTATAGTGTGTCGTCCATCATCTAGGAATTCAGGGCAAAAACTCAAGGCAGGAGCTGATGCAGAAACCCTGGAGGAGGAGTTCTGCTTCCTGGCTTGCTCAACCTGCTTTTTTTATACAGCCCAGAGGTGGCGCTGCTCTGTCCTGTGGGCTGGGCCTTCCAACATCAATCATTAAACAAGAAAACTCCCCCATGGACTTGCGTACAGGCAATCTGAAGACAGGCATTTTCTTAACTGAGGTTCCTGTTCCCTGATAACTGTAGCTTGTGTCAAGTCAACAAAAACCAACCAAACAACAACAACAAACAAATATAACCAAGACACAGAGAAACAGCAAAATCCCCAGTATGTGACTTTTTAGTCAAATGACACATTTGTTTCTATACTTAGTTGAAAGTTCCAATAGAAAGGAGTCTGTGAGTTTGTTTTCATGCACCTGTCTACCCATCAACCATCTACCTTTTATCACTCACAACTTCCCTCTCTCTCTTTTGCCTGGTGCATATTCACTCACGGCACTATAACTATAGTTGGTGATATTATTATTATTATTATATACTTTCTTTAAACTATATATCCATGGTAGTCTTAAAGTAGTCCAGTTCAGTCAATTGTCCTCTGGATGAACAGCAGAGAATAGCAAGGGTTGCCAACGTACACATCTTGCCTCAGACACATCATCTCCTCATACCAATTACTCTTCCTTGTGAAGTTCAACAACTTGCAAGATAAATTTGATGCAAAGCCCACATGGAGAGATCAGAATACTTTAGCCATCATTTTTGTCAGTTGCCCTAAAGCAGTACTTGCCACCCACAGCTCATTCTGGAAGACTGGGCTTCATGTGAATTTAAATCACTCCAGATCAGCTATGCGGAGTATCAGGGTATCCAGATCCAAACAAAATTGAAATAAAATAAACCAGACTCTGGAAAAATTCTGTGAACCTTCTGGAAATAGTGTCCACATATTTGGAATACACATTTGAAGGCTTTTGGGCAATAGAACCAATTGTCATGGGCAGATCAGGCTTATAGATGGGAAGTTTGAACGGGATTTGTTAAAAAGGCCTTTCCAGTTTTGTGGGCAAGTCTGCGTTTCAAAAAAGTAGAGAGGGTCTCCCTCACCAAGGCTAAAAGGGCCACAACCAAAGACTTACAAAGGTGGACTGGACACACCATGCCCCTGTCTCTAAATCTCCAGCCTTTGCTCTGTGTTTCGTGTGTTGTTCATATGAGTTATTTTGTATGTTTTTGTATTCCCAAAGGTATGGTCACAGGGTGTATGATAAGGGAATGAAAGCAGATCTGAGTCCTACTTTTTGTTAAAATACTCAGAAAAACAATGGACTACTACAAGCACTTTTGAATATGTTGTTTGAAACAGTTTTGAGAAGAAACTAGTAAGACATAACCAGAATAATGTTTGCCATACAGGAGGTATTCAATAAATGCCTGTTCCTTACTGGATATTAATACTTATTCTCTACAACAATATACCAGAACATGAAAAACTAAGTTAGTAGCGTCATTTTTCTATAAAATATTTATTCTTAAAAGATACACAATTCAGGTACAAAGGACATAATCCCATTTCCCCTCACCTTGTCCAGAAAGTATGCATATGTGAAGGCAGAAATGAGAGAATCCAAGTCGCAGGACTTAGGCCCAATAACTGCATGAACCTTCTCCAATCCCTTACTTCGATCCTGGAACCAATAAAAAAAAAAATCACAATTTTACTTGCTTCCAATCAATACAAATCAGAAAATTTTCAATGTTTTTTAAAGTATGCTCATCTATACTCATACACAATAGCAGAAAATAACAAATTTGTAACAAAATTACTTAAAAACAAATTACTCTATTTAACATGTTCATTCGAACCATTAAATTTTCAAGAAGAAAATAAATCCACCTTTATGAAAGTTAACTATGGGGCTTTCACCCATTCAGGGAGATGCATCTGCACATATAAGCACTTATACACACACAGATACCACAAACATATTCACTACACATACATGCAATGCACACACACACCAAAAGTATAAGATTACCTACAAATTAGCTTCCTTTGAACTATATCTTTGAGGCCTTATTTTCTTAGTAAGAGGTCCTTTTGTTGTGAAGATCAGTTGCACGGGAGCATAGTGATCATTTTCCCATGGAAGGCATGCTTAGCTTAAGAAACAGTGTGACTTTCTCTCATATCCTTCCCACACTGTATAGTCAAACAAGCACAGTGTCTGGAAAGGCTTTATTTTTTCACATTCTGTCTTGCATGTCAAAGACATTCTCCCTGTCTTGTTCTATTATTTAGTAAATGAAACATTTCTCTCATTCAGAAGAGGAATATGAATTGCATCATTGGTCTAAAATGCTAAATTGGATCCATCACCTTTTGTTGTTTGTTGTTGTTGTATTTTTTGTTTTTTAAGACGGGGGGGGGGGGTTCTCTGTGTAGCCCTGGCTGTCCTGAAACTCATTCTGTGGACCAGGCTGTCCTGGATCTCCGAGATCTGCCTGCCTCTGCCTCCCAAATGCTTATCCATCTCTTTTTCAAAGTGTGTATAGTCACCTCTACAGAAGGGAATGCATACTTTGTTGTTTGTTTGGTTGGTTGTTTTGGGGGTTACTCAATAGTTATTTACATTCTTTTATAGAAGGCTGATATTTCTTTAAAGCATTAAAAGAACCAAGTACTTCTGGAAACAATAGCAAATTGCCTGATATAGAATGTTATAAAATACATAAATATATTTTCTTTTGTGTCTTTGAGAAAGCGCCTCATGTAGCCCAGGATGGCCTCAGCCTCACTCTGCCACAGAGAGTACATGAGAACCTCTGGTGGTCTTTCATCCACTTTCCATGTCTGGGATTACAGCATGCTCCACCATGCTGGTTATCAGATAGCACCTTTACAGTATGGCGGCGGCAGCAGCACATGTGTTTCCTTCTCTTGCTTTTCACCACTCCTTTTTATCTTGCTGTTTAAGACTGATGAGACATCACCATATTATGAAATTGCTCCAAGCCGGGCAGTGGTGGCGCACGCCTTTAATCCCAGCACTTGGGAGGCAGAGGCAGGCGGATCTTTGCGAGTTCGAGGCCAGCCTGGTCTACAAAGTGAGTCCAGGACAGCCAGGGCTACACAGAGAAACCCTGTCTCGAAAAACCAAAAAAAAAAAAAAAAAAAAAAAAAAGAAAAAAAGAAATTGCTCCAAATGGCAGGACTGGTTATAACTGTTCAACAGCAGACACTCAGGATCCCTTCTGCTGAGAAAAAGTTAAAGCGTACCTAATGGCCGAGCAGGCACTTTGCAAATGAGCTTGACAATTGGTTAGTATTTGTATAGAACTGGTGGTATTAAAGTAAGAAACACGTTATTAAGCAGTGAGGATTAGCCCCAAACACCAAGATGAAGTAATTTTTTTGCATTATTTTACTATGCTATATAAGGTCATGTTCATGCAAGCGTGAATGAGCTGAGTATATTCATCCCCACAGCTACTCTCCTCCCCTTCCATGCCCTGCCCTCTCTGTTTAGTCCCCTTTGTTTCCCCAGACAGTTTCTCTTCTACTTTCATGCCATCCATACACATACAATTTTATGAATCAATAAAAGATGAAGAAAGTCTTAAAGGAGGTTGGGTAGAGTCTATCATAGAGAAAGGCAGCAGAGAGATTTTACGTAAGCTATCCCCAGTATGATATTGCTAAATTAAAACAGAATCATAGCTTCAATTTCTTTGATATTTATTTTTAATAAAACAACTTACTGAAAGTATAATACAAACTCTGGAGATTATGATAAGCTCCCTCCCCCATTAGCACCCAATCTTGCTCTCATACCCTCCTTTCCCAGCTTCCTTTTTTAACCTCATAAATGTGCAGCTGGCTCACCGAACTGAACATCCTCTGAGGGGTTTAGTTCATCTGTAGCTATCAAGATCAAGACAACAAATTACTCTAGAAGAACCTAAGTAAATTTAGGTACATAGAATTCCAGCTCATTAGAACACGAGCAAACGTATTAAGAAATCACATTCCTGTAAACGCTGCTTTTCCGAGAAGCTCAAAGGTCTAAGGAGACATTACCTCACTTCTCCCGTATCTTGAGACAGGCAGCAGAAAGATCAACAACACTTTTTACAGGTCAGGGGAGCTTGTGATGGGGCCAAGCTTCTTTCCAGAATCTAAAGCCTGACATGGTGAGAGCTGACTCTCCCACCCCATCTAACCACTTCGCAATGCCTTAATGACTCTGTGTCCACTCCAGGGCACATGACCCTGAGGGAGAGGAGAGAGGGCTAAGTAAGCACATTAAATACACAGGCACTGCTGACACTGGGAACATCAACGCAACTGATCTACCTGCTCTCTTGTCTAGGCTTCGTCATTCCCAACATAGCTCTGTGTCCAACTTTCAACTTATACAAAAGAAGACATGCAGGACATGGTAATATCTTTGTGTTGATGCATTTCCAGATATAACCCCAATTATTACTTTAGAGAAGAAGAGAGCTAAATAAATAAGGATTGTGACTCTAAAGTGTACTAGACCAGTTCTCACAAGCCAGGAACCTTCTATCATAATCACGATATATTTCTTCTTAATTTAAAGATACAAAGGACATATTCTCTTAGAGGCCAGAGCCAAGACAGACTCCGGTGCAAAACCCCCAGGGTTCCCATGGTGCTGCATGCCTCTTTTTGCATTCTGTCTTATTTCTTTTCTGGGTACTCTTCTGCTCATGTATCATATTATTCAACTACCGTGGTCTCTTCTTTTTCCCTGCATGTGATGGCTAATATGGAGGTAAGCTTGACAAGATCTAGAATCACCTAGGAGAAAGATAGCCTTTAGGCATGTCTGATTGGGAGATTCTACTATTAATCGATTGGTTTAATTGAAGGCTGTAGCATTTCATGGTCTGGAGGTTCTGGATTGAATAAGGAGGTGAGCTGAACTCCAGTATTTATCTCTCTCTGCTTTCTGACCTGGGATGACCAGCTAGGCATCAAGCTCCTGCCACTGTGATTTCTCCACAAAATGAAGACTTTAAGATAAAGTGAAGGACTTTATCTTAACCTGTGAACTAGAATAAACTATCCCTTTCTCTGTTTGTGTTTGTTAGGTACTCTATCATAGCAACAACAGTAACTAACACAAGGCACATCTACGCACCTGGAGAATACCACTGTCTAAGCTACAATACTTTCTTCCCTGCCACCCTCTACTCAAGTGGAGAAGTCTCTCCAGAACAGTGGTTCATTCACCATCATATTAGGGCTGGTGATCCAAGCAGTGAGAGCTGTGAGCACTGCCGAAAGATTAAGAGGATGCTTAGATGCGTTTCTTTGAAAAATCTGATGTTTGAGTAAAGACTTGAACCCAGGGACTGGAGCCTGATGACATCTCAGGTCATGGGAAGAATATACACAAAGGTCCTGAGGTTAGAAAAGGCCCACCATACTCAGAAACTGACAAGCATGAGCATTTCCCAAACATGACTTTGTAAAGTCAGCAGTGAACAGCTCTGGTAAGTAAATGACAGACACATCCTGCCTTAATGGCAACTGAGGCATAACAAGCATTAAGAAATCTCAGGGACAAAGGCTTACTGTCAATCCCAAGCCTAGCATACACAGAACAATGATAATTAGATAAAAGAGATACCATCAGCTTTACCATCTAAATGCACTTCCAAATAGATTGCTACATAGTCCCATAATTAATGCACACAGAGAACAGTGAACACACTAGTACTCCAGATCACAATTTGAGCATGCTTTCAATTTCAATTTACACTTTTATATATGGACAAAATGAGACTTCTTCTCGAAGTTAACTTCCTAACTCTTTTTAAAAGCCAACAAAATACTTGCACATTCAGATTCCCATGCCTATTATAGAAAGTGTTAGGGCAAAGCACTTTTAAACCCACCCACAAGAGCGGAGGAAGTGGTCAGAAGAGGAGTTCTGGTCAGAGCTTTCCAATAGTACTAAGTAGGCTTGTTGTAAATTTCTCCCTCTCAGAAATAAAGCTGCTCCTACCCACAACTTTCTTAATCCAAAGTACTATTAGAAACCTTTTCATCAAAAAGCCCTTGTATGCCATCATCACCCTTTCCTTGCCCCTTTCTTTACAATTCTAGAAATATTTATTTCTATTGTAATTGGTTAAATTAGTCTTGTTGGACCAGGAAAACAGCTCAGCAGGTAAAGCATCAGCTATGAAAGCCTGAGCTCTTGGAACACAGGTAAAAAGCTGTAACACACACATACACACACACACACACACACACACACACACACACACACACACACACA
>CAJQZJ010034238.1:2998684-3017924 GCA_907164525.1 Lophiomys imhausi
CACACACACACACACACACACACACACACACACACACACACACACACTTCTGTAACCCCAGCACTCCCACCAAGAGATGATAAACAGAGACAAGACAATAGGCCATTGAACCTGGAGTATGTGACAAAGTAACAAAAAAAGAAAAGAAAAAAAAAAAAGGAGACCCTGTCTGAACAAGGTAGAAGGTGATAAATAGAACTCCCAAGAGACTTCTGACCTCTACATGCAGTACACATGCAGTGGCATGTGTATATGTACACACAAATTAATTCTTTTTGGTTTTTCAAGACAGGGTTTCTCAGTGTGACAGCCATAGCTGTCCTTCAACTCTCTTTGTAGGCCTTGAGCTCACAGTGATCTGCCTGCCTCCTGAGTACTGGGATTAAAGGCTTGCACCACCATGCCCAGTCTACAAATTAATTTTTTTTATTTAAAAAGTTTTATTATGTGAATTTCACATCATGGACCCTGTTCCCTCTCATCTCCCACTTCCCCTCAGATCTACTCTCCACCCTTACAATCTGTCCCAACATAAAATATAAAATCTCATTGGAAGTTGCAGTGTGTCTCAGTGTGTCCCACAATATTCCCTTTTGTCTACACATTTTGCTTGCAAATGTTCATTAAAATGACTCCTTTGTCTCGCGTGAGGCCTCTGGTTTCTGCTACTTTGTCAATACTGGAACCTCACTAGAACTCCTCTCATATATGCTGTAACTGTCCTGTTTCATGGAAATCCTATAGTTTTGAGTTGTGGAACTGTCCTCTTCTTGCACTCCAGCAGTTCCTCTATGTGGGGTGGGGTTCTGGACCTGCAATCCCCACTTGCAGGGCCAGTTCTGCTACAGAAAGTTGCAGGGCTTGCTCTCCTGAGTGCTGCAGCATGTGAGGGGCAGGGACACCTCTCCTGCTCTTGTGACCCCTCTGGGCCAGATCTCATCCCAAGGCTGGGTCTCTACAGCCCCCACATCCAGGGCCAGGCAGAGTTTTTCTAGTTTCTGGCTTGTTTCCTGTCCTTAGAGTCCATCTGGTGCTTGCGTGGTACTTGTCTGGTAGTCATCACAGGCTACCCAATGGCACCAATGTTGTACTGGTATCCAGCTTGCTTTTTTCCCGCAGAAATATTAGGCTACTATTCATAGATGTTCATAGGTCAGAATGCTGAATGTAGACATAGCCTCTCTCCTCTCTGCTACCTACTGATGCACATGTGACATAGCAGCCACATCTACAATGCCTCTAGGGGCAGGGCAAATTAATTTTTTTAAGAACATATTTTTCTGATAAGAAATATATGCCTTCACAAGCCAGATATGATAAAAAAATTAACAAGGCAAAGGGGCAAAGGTAAATACTGCTAATATTCACTGTACACAATTTAAAGTTTGTACATATGCTTATATTTACACATAGGGAACTTTTATTTACACTCTTCACAGAATTCATTTTTCCATTACCAAAACAATGCATCTTCATAATTTGTTTTGTCATTTACTTCAGATGGTATCTCACTTTGTATTCTATATATCCTTGAACTCAGGGTCCTTCTGCCTCAGCCTCCAAAGTAGTAGCAAGTGTGCACCACAGTGCCCTGCTTTTCATTCACTTTAAGTAGCTGAATGGTGACGGTTTGTGTGTGTGTGTGTGTGTGTGTGTGTGTGTGTATGTATTTGTGTGTAAAACAGTGTAAGGAAAGAGCAAAAAACCTTATTCTAAGTACTACCATTTCATTTTAAGACTCCATTTAATTATAGAGAAAAACTAATTCAAGGTCCCAGGTCCTAGGGGAACTGGGGACAATAGCAGAACTACTTCTGTTGTAAGGAAACAGTTGTCTGAGTCCAGTCATCTCAGGGAAAACTTCTCCATCTTACTTGCAGGGTCACACAAGTTCATGCTGCTCAGCCCAAGAACAAATTCCTATCCCACTTCTTCAAATATTTTCTGTCAACCGATAAAGAATATAGAAATTGCTGGCATCTAAACCAAGATACATAAAATGTAAAAATACAAAACCAATTGCCTGTTATACCCTAATTAACTACATGCAGCTGACCTGCTCCTTTGTTCTCCCCCCCATCCCTCTGAGCTCTGGACCAAATGAGTTAAGGGCCTTGAGGCCAGGTGTGCTGGATCAAGCCCAGTCTCCAACAAATACTCCCTTGCTTAACTCATAATGTCAAAATATAATTGGATAGCATTGAAGCTCATCCTAGCCCCACCCCTTGCTTTGTCTTCCCATCATTTAAACATGTTGTAAATCTCCCTTCAGATTGTACAACAACAGAACTCCCAACAGATTGTACTCCCAATAGAACCTTGGACGTGGTTCAAAGCCAGAACTGACTGCATCCCTGAGCTCAGAAAATAAAGCTTTCATGTTAAATTTCTGTATCTGAAATGAGTTTTCTTGGCTTCCACCCCAAACCCAATACAGAACTCCTGGAAGCAGCATAGTTATTTTAAAAAACAAATCTCTATGGGGGTTGGATGGTTGGCTCAATGGTTAAGAGCACTTGTTGCTCTTGCAAAGGACCTGGATTCCTAGCACCTACAAAGTGGCTCACAACCACTGGTAATTCCAGGGGACATAGTTCCTTCTTCAGACCTCCAAGGGCACCAGGTATTCCCATAGCACATCAGGCAAACCCTCATACACACAAATTTAAAGTAAACCTAAAAATAATTTTTTAAACATTATATGGCTAAATTGGTTCTCTCGATCACTGGTTGCAGGGTCCAGGTTCAAACAATAAAAAAATACTAAAGCCTGGCATAGTGGTACTGATTTGTAATGCTAGGAACTCAGCAGGCTGAGACAGGAGGATCACAACTTTGAAGTTATGCCAAGTTATATAATGAGAATCTATCGACAATGGTTAATCACTTTCAGCTTGACTAGGTTTAGAATTGCTATGGAAACACTTCTGGGTTGTGTCCATGGGAGTATTCGTAGAAAAGTTTAACTAAAGAGAAAAGACTGTGAATGAGGACAATACCAACCCATGGGCTTGGGCCTGGACTGAATAAAGAGAGGAGACCGGAGCACCAGCATTCATCCTGACTGGAACGCCATGTGACAAGCTCCCTCATGTCCCTGCTGTCACACCTTCTCTGTCAGGATGGGCTGTACCCTCACACTGTCAGTCACAGAAACCTTCTCTTCTTCAAGTTGCTTTTGTTGGGTATTTTGTCACAGTGATGAAAAAGGTAATTAATTCATTATCTCAAATTTTAAATTTAAAAACAAAAAAAGTAATAAGTGACTAAGAGGTCATAATCAGTTTCTTCTTGGAGGAATACCCCAGGTTGTGGGTAAAGCAAAAGCATTTACCAGAATCTACAAATGCAGGACACAAGCATATTATATTCAATTTTCCCATAAATGCCATAATTTAATTGGTGACCTAATCAGAAAAGGACAAAGGGCTTTTGGTGGTGAAGACTGAAAAGGATCGTGAGATAATATAATTTCCTGACAAAACCAAACAGTCACTTCAGATAAATTTATGTTGCCCACAGCCTCTGCCCTCATCGCTGCCAATCCCAAACTCTCAAGATTGAGGAAAGTGAACCAGAACGATGTGCTGAGTCCTTACCGGAGCTAGCTAGGAAAAGACCAACCTGGGAATCCACAAATTCCAGCAACAAGGCTCCATAATAGCCTGTTGTCCCACTGAACTGCAGAGCTGGGGATGTTTTCATAATGAAAATACATGGAAAGAAGATACAAGTTGTTGACATTGATTGACTACAGATAAGAGGTGGGACCATGTGAATCACCAAGCATTTAGGAATAGAACAGTTTATAAGGAAAGCCTGAGTTTACAGTCTAGAAAATTAAGGCTAATTAATTGTGATGTAGCCTTGGTGGTCACCCATGCTGGGATATAAGCTGGGATCTGGCAAACATTCATGAGTGTGAAACTAAATTTTTGTTGGTTTAGCCTGAACTTGTTAACTCATTAACTTTCTTCACCTCTCCCTTCTCCTCGGCACCCCTCCCCAACAAGTCCTTCAGCAACTGAAGTGAATTTAGGACATGGTAGAGCCTTTCTTTCATTATCACCACCCCTTCTCCAACTAAGCTCAATTTCTCTCTCTAGCTTCCTCTTCCCATGCTGTAGGACACCTTCCTTCAACATGTTCTATTTGAGAAAATTGGATAATGGGGATCAGTTTCAATACATTCATGGGTGAATACCTAGGTCAGGTAGACTTGAAACTCCTTCTTGTTTTGGTAAGAGGCCTTTGTGAGTAGGTGGTGGGGAGCCAATCCCAAATAATGCCCAAATAATGAATGAGTTGTGGGTCACCAGCTCACCCGAGGGGGTGTCTGGCCTAACAACTAGATATTGTACACTCAACCACTCCTCTCTTCTCAGGTGAGTCTTCCCTTTTCAACCTGTTTACTACCAATCTTGAAAACATAATATTCTCAGATCAAGTGACCTCAAGTATCATAAACTTTTCTGCCCAGTTCATTTTACTGAAAGTGTATGTGTGTGTGTGTGTGTGTGTGTGTGTGTGTGTGTGTGTGTGTATACATATATTGCTCAAGGTCTTGGAAGCAGTACCATTATTTTTCCTCTATAACTTGAGCTTTGAATCAGCAGGGTTGCACCCCCAAATTCTTACCTCCACTAAAGAGCCTCGGAGGGTTGAAATGATGAGGGAGTCAAAGTCATGTTTTAAGTTTTAAATTTTAATCACTGTGTCTAAGAGATACATGAAACAAAAATGTCTCCAACCTGTAGGCCTCTTGCCCAAGGGCAGAAACTTCCTGAGATTCAGGAGATTGTTGTTTACGGGAATACGAAGCCATGTGTTTTACTCCCTTAAACAAGTTTGTTTGACCCATCTGCCCCAGATGTGCTTGATCACATGTAGGTGGAGGTAAGTGAGCAGGAAATACATCAGGATGTATGCATGCCCCTGATTGGATCTGATGGAAAATATGAAAGCTTTATGGAATTGCCTCTAAAAGCTTCTGCAGAATGTAACTCCTCACCATTTTCTGGGAACCCCAGAATGGTCCTGGCCAGAATCCACCATCCTAGCCAGTGTTTAATTAAAGCATGCTTCAAATTTGGCTCAAAAATTGTGGAACTCGTCTTTCTCAGGTTCAACATTAGCTTTCTGGGTGGTCTTAAAATTCTAGCTGTCTGCTTTGGAAGTACCTCTGTCTATGATAAACTGGTCCCTTCTCATTTACATAGATCCTGGAGTTTGTCTTCTGTGAATTTACGAGTGGAAATCCTCTCAACTTTCCCTTTCAACACTCAGGGGCTGTCATCTTTTTCATGGTGATGGAAATCAACCATTAAGATGGCTCCTTAATCTTATTCCTGAGCTCTGACCTATCTTGTGTGTCTTTTCTGTGTTTAGTCCTCCACAGGAAAGACATCCACACTCTCCAGGAGACAGCATTTGGAAGAGCTTCTGCTCCCAACCCATGCACATCAAAGACAACGTAAGAGTTTCAAACAATGAATGCCAATGAATGCCCCCTACACCTCACATGCACCCAGACCTCCTGGGGATTACACTGCAATTACTTATGTTAAAATTTGAAAAATAGAAAGCCACAAAGGAGAGAAACACTCAACTCCCCAAATTAAATCCATTGCTATGAATATTTAGTGTATTCCTGGTAATACTCTTTTCCATACTTGTATGAGTACTCTTTCTTGTTATATATAATGTTTGCATTCTCTCTCTTTAAATTTAACAAGACTCTATTCTATTAAAATTCTAGGCTATAGATGTTGCAGTGGCTAGAATGGTGTGCATTTGCTAGATTGTATAGCCCCTACTACTTGAAACATTTGATGGTTTTCTTTAATGTGGATCATTACAATTTATCTACTCAATCTTCCACTGTTACAGATTTATTTTATTTAAATTTTTGGAAGCAATTACACATTCTTTAGTGGATATTTGGGAGGGAATGTTTTTCTGTTAATTCCTAATTATTTATTTAAGATAAAATTTCAAGTTTCAAATTTCTAGGTCAAAGAATGTAGTATTTTGTAGACCAGACTGGCCTTGAACTTAGAGATCCACCTGGCTCTGCCTCCTGAGTTCTGGGATTAAAGACATGCTCCACCAAGTCTGGCCTAAAGAATGTAGTATTTTAACACTTGCCAGAAAGGTTGCACAGATTTTCATTTCCACTCACAAAATTGTTAAATCTTCAAACTACATTGAAGTATATTATTGTGTTAGCAGGTAAAATAACACTACAATATTGTTTGATTGCCTTTTTATGGCTGTATAAGACATGCCCTTGTCTTTTTATAGACCCCACCCCCCAAAAAAAACATTGCCTGCATACTTTTATGGTATTTATCCTACTTTCATTGATGAATAAACTACAAAACATTAACATACTGCACTTTGGTAATGTCTGTAAGACTCTTCTTTGTTCACAGGCTTTGGGCATCTATTGAAGAGCCTGTTGGGTAAATTGCATTAGATATCTAGTACACATGCATCATTTAATAGAGCAATATCATATATGGAGCTCTAACAACCAGCCGTGGTCTGTGCCTTATTTTGCCCAGTCCACTTACTCTGCTCCTAGACTATGTTGCAACAACATGCTCCAGATTTGACTGGAGAACAGCGTAGATCTTCAAGCTCTTGAATGGGATGTCTTGTTTTACTTGAGATTACAATGGTAAAACAACTTAATATTCAATCTAAGATGGTAAACATATCATTATTCAATGTTTTTAGACATAGAGAAATTTTGATAGATAGCAATATCAAAAGAGAAATAACAAACAGCACAATGAGATTGTTTTCACAGAACTTGCACAGCCTTCTGGTCAGTGGGACAACATTTCAACCATCCAAAGAGCTTCTACAGGCTAAAATTCTACAAAGTCAAGCAATGTAAAGGAATAATAGGTAAAGAATGTGGCTGGGTAACAGAAAAGCTATGCTATTTTTTTTTGTTGTTGTTGTTGTTAACCATTGTCTCTGATTGGTTAAAAAAAAGACTGAGGCCTGAGATTGGGCAAAGAGAAAGCTAGGCAGGACTAAGGTGCTCAGGCTTCTGAGACAGAGAACATCTTGAGAAGAAGAGACCTCCAGTAGAAGGGTCTTGAGAAACAGAAAAAAAAAGCCTTTGGTAGGAGAAGCCTCCAGATAGTATAAGGGAGGAAAAAAAAAAAAGAGCAGGAAGGAGGACACACACCATGGGTTAGAGAAAAGTACATCATTCCACATGGCCTGGAACATCGGCATAGCATGGGGAATAACAACCCAGGGGACATATGAATATTTGGGGAATAGAAGTAAGAGCTAGCTTAGATGGGCTAAGATTGCACAATCCAGGCCAATGCTTACTAAAATTCATCAGGTCTCTGTGTGCTCATTTATAATGGCAGGTTAAGGATTAACACTGCTGATCCAGTTAACTATAATATAAATACTAATTAATAATTTAATTAATTATTTCTACACACCTGAGTAGGTAGTCAACCTCATTAGTAGTCATAGAAGTCAAGTAAGACAAAGACCAATGGTAAAATGTCCCCCCCCCCATAATGTTTGCAAGAATCCAAGACTATTTCTCATGAAGCAGGCCTGGTAGCTACCATCTCAAAAAGAAGCTGTAAAAGGCTCCTTAAGTTCCTGTGGACCATGTCAATTGCAAAATGGATCTGAAACCATTTTAGAGAAGGGACTGCTGAATTGCATCAGACCAAGAGCAACTTCAGAATGAAGTGCTAATCTCAATGCTTAGATCTACTAAAGTTTAGAGAGTTAAAAGAGGCTTTAGGATTCACCAAGTTGGACCCCTTCAGTGTTTTCTCATGTAAAATTGACAATATACCACTGTACAAAAGGAGAAATAACACAAACTTAGAGATATTATAGCGTGTTAAATATTCTGACTTTAGATGTGTTTTAAATGTGCCTTATAATGCCATTTGGTGCTACATGAATAAAATTGTAGAAAAAATTAATTTAATTATTTTACAGTATTTAGATTATTGTTAATTTGTTCACAGCCATTATAAATAAGCACACAGAGATCTGGTGGATTTTAACAAGCCTTGGCCTGAATTGTGCAATCCTAGCCCATTTAAGTTAGCTCATAATTCTATTACCCAAATATGACCCCCATATATACATATGGAGGACTGCCATTCTCCATGCTAGCCGATGTTCCTGGCCATGTGGAATGAAGTTCTTTTTCTAACCCATGGCATGTCTCCTTCTTCTTCCTGCTCCTGGCTGGAATGAAATAATCCTCCCACTAAAGCTCAGGCTTCCTGTTTCAATCTCAGGAAGTCCCACCTTTCTCTGTCTTTGCCCAATCTCAGGCCTCAGCATTTTTTGTAACCAATCAGAGACAATGTAACAGACAGCAAACAGGACCAATTAACATTTAGAATGCTAACACTACCCCATCATAAAATTTATTGAAAGAATGACTGATAGATGTCCAGTTGCTTTGATCTGCATGGCTTTGAATTTGACATGACTGAGGCAATGAGGGAATGAAGAAAGAATAGACACCCCCCCACACACACACAGACACACATACAGCAAAGCTGGGATGGTGTGAGCCATGTGGTCTGGTGGAGATGCACCAATGGCCTGGAAACTCAATGCATTTATTGTATACCACTGAACAAGAAGGCAGCTGAACATGGGTCAAGGGTACTGCACTCTGTAGTAGGTCTCCGTAAGGGACCAGTTTCAGACTGTAGTCATCTAGGAGAAGGAGGCTGTGGTTGGTAGTTTCCACATACACTAGTTTTAGCTACTTAGGCTAGTTTTGCCATTCCCATGGGTCTGAGGCATTGGGGTTCTTGGCATGACCATGCCCGTGTCGATAATATACACATTCTTAGAAATTCATCTGCTCCCCACGCCCAGGGTTAAGTACTTCTACAGTTCCAGTTTAAATGATTCAAGACCCAAGAAGTCTCTATTGTCATCACAGCTAGACATCCTGGGATTTATATGCCCAGGCCAGGATTTTATACATGGTGGGGATATCTAAGGAGTTACAGAGGTTCATGTGGTGCATTTGATGAGATTTTACAGTTTGTTAAACAATGGCTTTTTTAGTTAGCAAAATGTAGGAAATGTGTTGCAAAACTCAAATAACTTCTTTCTGGCAACAATAAGACATATAAGCGCTTTTTAAAAAGTGAATTCTTCAAATTTAGGCATATCCACAAGAATACTGGTAATATTTGAAGCTAGAAGATGGACATGTGGCATTCTCCTACTCCTCTCTGCTAGTCTAGGTTTAAGAACTTTAGAAAAATAATTCTCTGACACTGTGACTAAAAGGTTAAAGAAAGGGTTGAAAACAAAGGAAACTTTGGCAATAGCTGGTACCAGAGGCCCTGTCTAGCATGTGCAAGGCCCTGGATTCCAGTCTCAGCAACGCCCAAGGAAAAGAAGGGAGAACATGTGATTCATAAATGTTTTCATTTTTCTCTAATGAGTTCTCTTTCAAAATTGTTTTCTGCGATTTTACAACAGTTACCTTAAGTGTTTTTGTAAAGTGGGGTCCAGATCGGGACCTCCAAGCATGACACCCTCCTGTGACCCGCACTACATGGCACAGGTTGCTGCTGTTTAATTATTTCTGTTCTTTGGCTTGGAAGGACTGGAGCTAATTAGTCAGGTCTTGTCCCCCTCCCCCGTGAACAAGTGGAGACATGCTCAGAAGGCTTCTCCCAGAAGCTTTACTTTTCTGCACTCAGCTTTCATTGTCATTGGGAGATCTATTGCTTTAATACTCGAGAGTGTATGTTTGTATCTGGAACAGACATCAGGCCCGTGACACCACACACCTGGCACATCAGAAATCCACTCAGACTTGACAGTAATGAACAGACACGGGGCTAGAAGCAGGCGGGAGGAGAAGACATTTCTGAGCATGGCACGCTCCAGCAGGTTCACAGGGAAATGTGCGAGTGATACACAGAGCAATTACTGCACTTTGCAAAGATGACAGTTTTTAATGATGCCATTATTTATTACACTGTGTGTTTTTCAATGACAGAAGGACTCTAACCTTCCAGGTGACCTCAGTGAGAGACCCCATTCTCTTTCTACTCTCTCTGTATATCCACGTATACATACACAAAACACACATAATATCAAATATATAATTTTTGCAAGCCAAAAAACATTTAAAACTAAACAGTACCAAACACACTAGGTAGATATGCAGTAAAGGTTTATTACATTTAATGTTTCATAACACTGAACACTGTAGGGGGATATAGATGTACATGAAGACAGATATAGACATGTGTGTATGTAAATTCTGTATTATTCCACTGATATTTTATTTATTCATTTATTTTGGTGATGGGAGGGTGGTTTGGTTAGTTGGTTTTTTGAGGTAGAATATTATGTATTCCAGGCTGGCACCAGGTAGGGATATGTTAGTGTTAACTGGGTGCCACACTTGGGTAGGGATAACTCTTCACACTTAGTCTCAAGTCATGTATATTTCATATCCTTCTCACCACAAAATGACAGGACTTTATAGTCCCAAGAAGAAAATAACTACAGTTATCCAAAAAAATTCCCCTTTGTCTGCTATTGTCCATTGAGAGAACTGTCTGGAGTATGCAAACAGAGCTCCAAGATTGGCATGTTTTGTTTTGTTTTTTAAAAATGTCTTTTTACTTTCTAATTATGTCAGGGGAGGGAACAAGTATGTGAGTGCTGGTGTCCTTGAGACTAGAGATAACTCTTTGGTGCTGGAGTTACAAGTGGTGGTAAGCGGCCCAGACTGGGTGCTGGGACAGAATTCAGGTCCTCTCCAAGAGCCGTGAGTGCTTTCAACCAAGTTGTCTCTCCAGCCTCCACAACTGGTGTTTTAATACTAACCGTTTGAACTTTTGTAATTTTAATGGGATAATGAACTGAACAGATTAGAGAGAACAACCTTAAGATCCAACTACCCCAGCATGTTCTTATGTCTTGCTGTTAAATGCAGAGTATGGCATTCAAAGATGTTTTCTTAAATTAAGATATTTTTGATATTGAGACATGCCAGCTCCTGACAGCATCCCCTATTCCACTCCAAGTAGAAGATGAGCATCGAAGAATCTCTCCAGTGTGAGATGGTTGAATTAGTGGCAAGCCTATCTCTTGGCAAAAAAACCAAAAAAACAAAACAAAAAAAAACCCTTGCTCCAACTGTAGACAGAATGCTGTCCAAAAAGGACAAAACTTGGAAGCAGGTAAGTCGACAGCCTAGCTCTGCCAAGACAGGGTAGGTAAGTCCTTCATAATCCCTGCTCTACAATCAATGTCTGTCAAAGAAATGGGACCAAACAGCTGAAGATTGATGCTGTAATGTATGGAGAGAAAATGGAACTGTCGAGGCAGCCACGGGTATGTCATTTCTTAGTTTTGGAAGCTGTGGGCCCTGCACTTCCTATATAATCAGATATATTTATCCCTCTCAGGTCTCTGAGGTGGTTGAAGAATAGATAGCTAGAGTCTCATAGTTAAATTTTGAGTTGTTTAGGAATCAAGAGGGCATTCTGGATCTAAGAAGATGTTTTTAAAATTGTGATGCAAGTTAGTATGAAAGCTGAGTTAGATATAGAACTTTAAACTCATGGAGATGGTTAGATAGTAGAATGTTAAAGTCAGGGGCCAAATACATATGGACTGGTCATTGAGAATGTATGCTAAGCCATATAACTCTCAGAATTGTGGCCTATTTATTTCTGTTGTTTTGTACTGTATTTATTGTTATAAGAGAAAGAACCATTTGTTGGACTGAAAAAAAAGAATTATGCATTTGGGGGGAAGGGTCAGAGGGTAGGAGGGTGGGGCTGGGAGGGGTGGAGGGAGAGGGCTGTGATGGAGATGTAACTTGAAGTAATAAATAAACATTAAAAAAACCAATCATATAAAAGAAAAGGGAAAATGTATAATAGAGAAAATTTTATTTTTTACTTTATTGGACTTTCAATAAAAAAGACATAGAAATTTAAAAATGAGAAAGAGATTGAAATGTCATGGAGACTTCAATACATGATAAAATGCATCAGACTACACGAATCTTTCTTCATAGTAAGCCTTGTAAAATAGATGATAATCAGTTTTTAAGATATCTTGCTGATCTTGCACAATAAATTTTCATTCATTTGGTCTAGTAGCTATGCTCAATGTTGAAAAATACAAAACTCTGAATTAAAGACTCAAAATCATGAAACCATTTTGCTTAGTTTCTCAATACTGTGGCATCCGCGCTGAGGATTCCAACATGGGGAATGAAGGGAATACTTAACTTTGCTGCTACTGCAGAGTCAAAGACCTTCCCCAGATGGAAACTAACAGCCACACGGGGAGGCTTGTCAGTTACCCTCTGAGCAGGAGCTGGAGAGCATAGCTGGGGGACGCAGAGGAGTGATGATGTTTTAGTGGTCTCTGATCTGATTTGAGAAGGCACCATTTATCCTCTGGAGCAGGTCAAAGCCCTAGGATCCTCTCCCGAGTTGTTTGTCTTGGTTTGTTTGATTGGTTGTTTGTTCTTTTTTAGAAGCCAGTGACAACCTATATAGTAATTACCTATATTACTATAGGTAATACTGAATATTCATTTTCATCAAAAGAAAACCAGAGGGCTAGGATTATATCTCAGTAGTAGGGTGCTTGCCTGGCAATCACATGGCCCCAAACCAAAAACCAAAAACAAAACAAAACGAGTCAGCAAAAACTAAAGAGGCAGACTCCTAAATATTTGTTAGTGATGAAGAATGCTTTTTAATTTATTAATAATTTAATTCACTCTTCAGAGTAGAAAGGAGGGAAACTGATGTTTCAGACAACAGAACAGCAGTCCTTTGTGGGTGGTTTATTTATGTAGTGGTTGGTACCTCTGTGTGGCTGACAAATTCCAGCTAACACTAACTGAAGAGAGAAATACAAGCCACAAGAATTGGCGAGTAGCAATGGTGAGAGCAGAGACTACCCACTCTAGCACAACTCCAGGGGGCGCCATTCACACCGAATGTGAGGAAGTCATTTGGTAGAGCCTAGTTCAATATGGCATGTGCTAATAAAAGGAGGAATTTGAACACAGACACTAACAGAAGGAAGATACAGGAAGAAGCCATTTCAAGCCAGGGAATGCTGGGCTCACCATCTGTTAGGTGAGGGGCGTGGAGTCATTCTTTCTCAACACCTCCAGAGGAAGTATGGCCCAGGCAACTGCATCTTTAAGTGGTACCCTTCAGAACTGTGAGACCATGCATTTCTGTCGTTAAGGCACTCAGGTTTTGGCAGTTTGTGATAGCGGTCCTGAGACTTAGAATACTAAAGCAGAGGTCTACCACATATTCAAAGCACAATTCTTTCCACATTTGCATATGTTTTAAATTTCCAAAATGAAAGTTTTTAAAGGAAGCTTTGCACACAGTCTCAGAGACAAGAATAATTCAGCTGTGTTTTGTCATTCTCCATCTGAAAAAAAAAAAAAAACAGGCACAAACGTACCTCTAATATCCAAAATACAGCTGGTCCGGTCTCCAGTCTCCAACTTTAATTTCACATCTGTAATTCCTTTTCAAGGAATCACTGGTAAATCTTCCAAACTAGGCACTAGAAAGCTCTACTGTGCCTTCTGTCTCTTTTGGGCTCCCAGGGGGCAAACCCGCCTCTCTCAAACATAATTGGACGCAACCTCATGGTGCCTCAGAAATCCACACAGGAGACAAGACAGAGAGAAGAGGATCTTTCTGCACAGACCCGTGACAAAATCCTAATTTTGTCCAAATCCAAAACCCATGACAAAATTTGTTCTCTGCCCAAACATGAACGGCCTCCTGTAAAGGCCACATTGGTGGCATTCAGCACCCAGTAGGCAGGTTAAGACGAAAAATATCATGAAGTGCATTAAATAGCTCCATAATCACACCTAAAGGCTAAGTGAGCCAGGGCCACCACAAATACTAAAATTCACAAAAACAAAAGCAGTCAGCATTTTCCAACCATATGCTTGTAAATGTTATTCTGCGGGAACCAATTAAAACTATGGGATACTTAGAACACAGACATATGGAACAAAGCAGGGCAACTTATCTTGTCACTTCAGTGCTTGCTCAGTACATCTATTAGTGAGACATAATACCAAATTATTAGTATAAATAAATGCCTTCTTAATTATCAACACCAAAAGGCAATGGCAGCACTCAAAGCCTCTGCTTGGGTGGTAGTATTATTATTCTTAAATGGAGGGGGTCTGCAGTCTCCAAAGAGTCACATGAAATTCCAGTCATGTTAAATATCAAAAATATAATTATTAAGGAAAATATTTGATCAGGCTAGGTCTCTGCTTTCTCTGCTGGTACAACAGAAAAATAACAATTACAATACTTTATAAAATTCGCAGAGTTCCCAATGAAACCACTTAAACAGTGCGCAAGGAGAAAGCATCCAGGGTTGTGCTGCCTGAGTGGGTCAAGGGTGCTATTTGTTGCTCCTGGACAGGAGATATGCAGGTCATCCAAAAGAAGCAATTAAAAGACAGATTTTTGACAGCCATGGAGCTAAAGACAGAGTATTATTAAGTTTCCATGACATCAAGAGGGAAAAAACAAAAAACTTAAAAATAAAAATCTGAGATTCATTCATTGATCAGCCTAAAATAGGTAAAAGACAGTCAACATTTTTCATCCAATTACTGGAGCTTCATTTGCCATTATCAACCACTTTAGAATTAACATTTAAGGGATCCAGACATATAAATTCTAATAAGATGGTCCAAACA
Source organism: Lophiomys imhausi (assembly GCA_907164525.1). Lineage (NCBI taxonomy): Eukaryota > Metazoa > Chordata > Mammalia > Rodentia > Muridae > Lophiomys > Lophiomys imhausi. The sequence continues at coordinate 3,013,464 of CAJQZJ010034238.1, forward strand.
TAATTAAAATAAAGCTAGAAACAGCAGCCTGGAGCAATGCCATAGAGAATACGTGAAATACTAGAAGAGATGAACATTTTTCATACATTTATAAGGAAATACAATTGGCTAATAAACATTATATGAAAAATGGTCAATATTCTTAGCCATCAGTCAAATGCAGATTAAAAACACTGAGTTTCCATTTCACTCCATTCCAAACAGCTGTGATGAAATCAACATGTGCTGGTGAGGGTGGGGTGAGAACACTGGTGGTGGGAATGTACATTAGTGCAGACACCATGAATGTCAATTCAGACGTTTATCCAAAAACTAAAAACACAACTACATTATGGGCCAGCCATACCACTCCTGGGTATATATGGAAAGGAATCTTAAGTCAGCAGAGCACACAGAGAGCCTGTCCATCCATCTTATTGCTGCACGGTTCACAATTGCCAAGTCATCGTATCAGCCACACTGCCCATGAACAGATGAAGGACAAAGAAAATGTGACCATATAAAGAACAAAGTGACTATATCGTTTGTAGACAATGGACGGCATGTCCTGGAAATACTGTCTATTGTTAGGAAATAAGACAAGACTTCAGAAAGGCAAATGTCTCCTCTAGACTTCAAAATATGGAGCCAGAAGGGAAAGTCTATTGGGGAAAGAGAAGGTGACCAGGAGGGGACAGGAGTTAAGATAAACTAGGTAATGGAAATGTGAATAAGATCAAAGTGTATGACACACAAGCGTGAGAATGTTGTCATGCAACCTAGTATTTCCTGCTAGGAGTATATGCTAATAATAAAGAAGGGAAAAAGAGAAGGAAGGTCTTAGAGCTGAAGGAGTCTACTGACCATCACTGATGAGATCAGAAAGGGGGCCAGTGTAGTACCACGGCCGTGGGAAGCTACAATAACAGTGATGAGCCCCGAACATCACTATCAAATTTTAATACAGCATTTTTGAATCTGTACAACCTACTGCTTTGCCAATGATCCCTCTGCAACTGTCTGTTTAAAAGTCTATGGTTCTTCAGCAAATCCTACCAGTGTGCACCACCACAACACCCCTCCCCCCAACACACACACATCCAGCGTATTGTCAGCTTACAGACAACACCTGGTATGTTCTACACTGGCCCATTTTTTAATCTTCAAGCCGTCTTTGTACCCTGAATTCCTTCTGTTTCCCTGACCTATGAACTGTGACTCCTTTGCCGGGCTCAGACTCAGAGCACCCTACTTACTGGAATAGGTAGCCCTTGACTAGGGAGGTGCACCCCAGCCTGTGTCTCCCTTTTCTGTGTAGGCTTTTTGACCAGCACACCAAAATGCCCCTGTTCCTCAGTATTCTCCAGTTCCAGAGGTTCCTGAACTGTAAAGAGATGTCAGTCATACTTACTAGGCGGGGTTTGTGTCTTAGACATCTGTGTGAGTCCAAGGCTTTGATGTTCTGTGCACAACACAGATAAGAACTCACCTTAGAAGTGAGTAAATGGAGACCCTGGCATAAAGGTTCTCTCATCAACCAAAATACCATGACTGACCTTCTCTCTTTCCTTTCAATGTGCCTCTAACAAACCTGAGAAAACGCCAGCATCACAGGGTGCACAGGAGGCACAAAGATATTGCCAATAGCAGCCCTGTCTCTTTTCTGCTACATCTGATAAGCCAGACCTAGGGTCAGGCCCAGGTGCCTCTATTGAACATTTACCACCGCAGGTAAATGAAGCGCAACAAAATGTGAGCATCATGCCTCTAATTTACTGATTTCAGAAAACCCTACTCCCCTAGAACGCTGGTGAAACCAAACACGGAAGGCCAGTCCTCAGTCTTAGAAGAGCGGGAGTTGAATGGGAAAGTAAAAATAAAAATAGATAATGAACACTTAGAACTCAGAGCCTATGTGTGGCTTTGACTGAGGAGAATTACAGAGAACTGTGAGAGATGCTTGCATAATGCAAGGAGCAGTGTACAATGCCAGCGAGTGCAGAGACACTTCATGTCATGACCCACGCTGCACGAGGCTCCTCCTGACCTGCCGGATTCTTTCCCATGACTCTTCCATAGCAAGCCATAGCAAGACACAGAAGACATGGATTCTGCATGTAAGTCAGTGAAGTTTTAAGTGACTTTCCTGTCCGTGGTTCATCCTTCTACTGAGCTACAGGCATACCTCTCCTGCTGATGTGCAGTGGCGGGAGCACGGCCCAGCCCCTCCCCAGCATTTTTAGTGGATTTGACAAAGACAGTCAGCTCATGGCAATCATTCTAACTCTTCTGTTTCAACATCGCCGCTATCCCAGAATGCCACTTTATACACTGGTTTTAAAATAACCACCGGCTCCTGCAAGCGACTTAAACCCAAGAGGAAATTTTATATATAATTACCCAATTCCTGCCGTCTCCAGAATCCCAGTGAACAGTGACTCTGGAGAAGCATGCAGTGTTTTTAGGCCTGGAATTTAATACAGGTTGACACACTTGAAAGAAAGTTGTCTCCTCAGGATGCCATCAGACACAGAAAGCTTGCTGGTGAGGAGGCTGGAGACACAGGGTACTGAGCCCAGCTCATTGCTAACTAGCTATGAGACCTTGATCTAGACACTGCTGTGTCCTCAGCCTCAGCCTCTGAATCTCTGAAAAAACAGGCTGAACCCGAGCCTCACTAGGATCGTGGTCATTTTAATGTTCTGGAAGTCAGCAAAGAAACTGGGTGTAGAAGATGGATCTCAGTAGGAACCACATTTAAAGAAGATGTATGCACTTGTTTATCCATTTGTTTATTTATTCATTTATTTGTTTATTTTATTATTTATCAAGGGTGCTTTTGAGGGGAGGGTTCCAGGCACTGCTACACTTACGACTATGTTGTGACATATTAGGCGTCCCGTTAGTCATACCACAGTATTCTCTCTTGGCTGTTGGCTCCATTCTAAGATTTTTCTACTTTGTCTTTAAGAAACAGTAAAACATTAGAATGCCAAAACACAATATGATGGATTGAATAATCTGTCATTTGAAGAAAGAACATTTCTTTAGGGTTATAAATAATGCACAGTTCAAAAAAAATTTTTTTTTACAGGAACAAGTTACCATTATATTTTATAATACTGCTTCTAGCCTCTGGGGTTTGGAGAGAAAACTTCTCTAATGGATACACTTGCCCAGAACACACAACAAAATCTACTCAGGTGCAGTGTTATATACACTGTGACCCTTAGGGAAGATGTAGAATCTGGACTCACAGGAAGTAGGGTTTAGCAAGGTTGTGTTATTGACAGATTCTGGGGCTCATCAAGCAGTTCAGCAAAGAGAGCTGGGGATCAATAGCAGCATCAACAAAATGCTCCAGGTCCTGCTGATTTCTCAGAAAATGGGTGCTGCAAAAAAAAAAAAGAGTCCTGCACTATGGTCGATCTGATGGTCCTTGAGGCCCCTGGAGAGTCAAGATATTGATGACTCTGAGTAGAAAAATATATAAATAGTGGCTTCAAGGATGTGGTGGCCAGTCAGAGAACCAGGTGTTCTCTTTAAAGTCAACTTAAAAGAAGGGCAAGTGAAGAGTGTATACTCATAAGGCACATGAGTGAGTCACACACTCGTGGGTGAGGATTCTCCAAAGGAGGAGGGTATCATGAGACAGCAGGTGACCCATAATTTTCTTTTGACAGGAGAACAGTCCTCTTGACCTTCATTTTTCTCATCCAAAGTCCAGTTTCTAGCTGTATAATAAAGTTCCTTAAAAAATATTACAACCAGTCTACAGAGTTCTTAAATACATAATTTCTGTTAATTGTCTTTTAAGAGATGCTAGGGAGGCAATTCACTTTGAACAGTTATAAGAAGTACAATGAGGATTTCTGATGAACGGCAAAGTTGGAAGTGATCTTAGTCTCTTTCATGTTTCATAACAAAGTACGTGAGAGTGGGTGATTTATAAAAAGGGAGGTTGGTTTGGACTCACAGTTCTAGGGGCTCGGATATCCAATACTGAGGGCACCATGTTTCCTCATAACATGTCAGGACTCAGAATGCCAAGTGGGAAGATAAGGAAGAGAGAAAACATGAGAGGCACATTTGTTTTATAACATTCATTCTCACAGTAGCTAACTTAATCCAATGAGGGCAAGAGCTCACTCACTGTCACAAGAATCAATGCAGTCCAAAGAGAAAGGTTTCACTTCCCCCTTAATAACCTTGTTAACTCTCATAGACCCACCACCTACCATAATCACCACAGACTTCCACTACCCATTGTCATTCATAGGCCTGCCTCTTCCCACAACCAGCAGATACCCATCACCCATCATCCCTCATAGGCCTACCTCCTACCACCACCACCACCACCACCACAGATGTTCACTACCCATCATCCCTCATGGGCTCCATTTCTTACCTCAGCCACCACAGACACTCACTACCCATCATCCCTCATGGGCTCCATTTCTTACCTCAGCCACCACAGACACT
>CAJQZJ010034238.1:3022991-3034219 GCA_907164525.1 Lophiomys imhausi
TCTCTCTCTCTCTCTCTCTCTCTCTCTCTCTCTCTCTCTCCCTCTCTCCATTTATAATGTAACCTTGAAGTTCCTCCTGTCCAAAGGGCAGATCAAATTTTTCTGTCCTTTAAATCAGTCTTGTAATTTGCTTGCTCTTTAAGTCTGTGTTGTAATTTGCTTGTCCTTTAAATCAGCCTTATTATTTGCTTTGGCCAGTAGGTATAAGCTCATCTGTGTCGAGCTGAGGTGGTGTATGAAAGGTATTTCACGTGATGTGTGCCTTGTTAAAGGACAGCAACTGTCATGGAGATGTATATGAAATAATAGCATGGCTTAGGAGTGTGGCTCTTTCTTACAAAAACATTGGTCTCCATGCTTCTCCAGTTGCCTCCTCTTTGGTCCTGCACACTTGGGTAACGGTTCCCACAAAACTGGGAATTAACCGGTCCATTATTGAGTTCACTACAAACCAAAAAATCTGAGGTCTATCTAGAGTTGAAGATATTTATGATAATGAACTGTGGAAGTTGGGTAAACCATCTCTCCTGGGTAATTTTGAACCCATACTGAAGAACTCAGAAAAGAACCACAACATAGAGTCTATGGCTAAGGACTTCAATTTTATTTAATCTTCATAGAAGCCCTCTGTACCCTGAGTATAGATTTTATATTAGTCTATTTAAAGATGAGGAAAACAAGAGTTAAAGAGGAGGATAACACACCTGACTTGTGGGTCTCCCCTTCCTCAGGGGCTGTTGGCCATCAGCCCACAAGGGTGAGGGGAGCAGAGATGGGGGTACAGGGTTCCGATGGCCTTGAGAACAAGAATGAGTTCTGGGAACAGCTTCAGTGAGAGAGCTCAACTTTATTCAGGGTGAACAAGGGTTATATAGATCCTTGGGGAGTGAGTGGAGGTTCCCAGAGTGGGTGTACATTATTGGCTGGGGCTTAAGGTGCTGGGAATGCGTCATTTACATGAAGAGGCATTCCAGGAATCCCAGGTGCTTGCCAGGCAGGTTCTTATCAGGAGAAAGGAAGTTGAACCTGCCATTTGGCCATAGACTATGTGACTCTCCTCAGAAGTGGAGGATGTGGGGTCATCCTTAGAGACACTCTCTAAGTGTGTCAGGCAGAGAAGAGGAAAGGGAGTCCTCCATTTTGTACCAAGCTTGGGGAGCTCTCTGCACATGAGCTCTTAATAGCAGGGTCTTCCAACACTAACTTAGTGGTTATGAACTGATTCCTGTTCACCAGCCTTCAACCACCAAAGATCCCCTTTTTCCTCTTTCTTCTATAGACTCTGTGTCTTCGAAGTTCTTATTTATTATTTAGTAGTAGTATTGGTTTTGAAATATTGAAACCAATTCTTCCATCTGGGGACCCCCACCCCCACTATGGGGAGATTACACCAAGCCCAACCAGTTCCTTGCTTTGCAGTTGAAGAAAGAAAATTCAAGATATGGTCAGTGATTTGCTAAGTCTCACTGCTCCTCTAGAAGGGAAGGCACTAAAATGCACATCAGGTCTGCTTTCTCCTCTACAAAATTCCACCCCAAGAACATGACACTAGCCACAGGTCTGGTTTGAAATGAAAGCTCTGATAGGAGACTGCAGAGTTGGGGATGCGGAATCACCCGGGGGTGAGGGGGGGTTGTTTTATCTTCCTGCCAGATTTTCTATAGGCACCACACTTTGATTTAATAATTATTTCCCAATGGAGAAGAATAAGAATGTTCCATTCTGACATCACGTAGCATAAATAGGAAAAAATAAATGAATTCTTAAGAGAGTTGATATCCCAAGCACACTAAAAATAAATATAAAGTCATTCACACCTCACTGGAGTTGGTTTCATACAGAAAGTAATTTTTCTGGAAGGAACACTAAACTATGCCAGCATCCCATTTTAACTTCCACTGTTTCACAGGATGAAATGGTATCTTCCAGGTGGGTGCCATGTAGGTTGGGAAAGTGAGAAAACTTCACACAGTAAAGGACACTAGGTGAGCTTGTGGGTCAGGTAAGACCTTTCTAAGGGGAAAAGAATAAGACTGAAGATCTCTCATTCCTTCTCTAGGCACACTGCTCTAGTTCTGACTGCATGAGGTTTACCAGGATAGCAGAAAGGGATTCAGAGAGGGGAAAGAAGATGCCATTAATGTCTTGTAAGCATCTATTTATCACATCAGAAATGGACTGGAGGTCTGAGAGATGGACCAGCAGGTAAAAGCTGCTTACATTTGCCGTGTAAGCCTGGTGTTCTGAGTTCAATCATAGGAACCCTTGTGAAAAATAGCCAGATACAGTAGTGCACATCTGTAATCCCAGTATCCTGTAGGAGGCAGAAGCAGGAGATTGATTCATCAAGAAGTTCCCAGGGCACCAGCCTGGAGTATACGATGCAGCAGAAATGCAGTACAGAAAGAAGGTGGAAGGGAGACCTAACTTTTGAAGTTGCCATCTGACCTCCACACTATGCTGTAGCATGTGAGGGATTCACACACATACAAATCATATACGCACACATCAATGAGCAAATAAAATTCTAAATGGTGCTCGAAGAGTTAGAAGAGATCAACATCTGCTAAAACTCTGACAGCAACAAGAGGCAGCAAAGCATGATGGGTATGAATACGAACTCTGCAGCCAAAGCGCTTGAGCTTAAAACATCACTCTGTTCTTTTCAGACATCACTCTGTTCTTTTCAGACATCACTCTGTTCTTTTCCACCCACTACAGTAAAGCAAGACACTCACTCTCCTTCCTCAGTTTCCTCATTATTATAAAATGTGGCTAACTAAAGAGAGTTACTGTGAAAATAAAATTATTTAGTAAATATTAAAATAATTTATAGTGCTCTTTCATGTGTCAGGATGGGTAAGTATTATACAGTATTACATTATATAAATCAACCTAGACCCAATGCGGTTCAGGAATGCATCTGAGGTCCCACACCAAGAAGTAATTGAATTTGACGGTGTGGTTCCTCCACCCTTGCCTTGTTTCTTTCTTTCACCCTCCAGCTTGCAGGCTCAGGGGATAGGATGTGAGAAGCAGCAGCCCTAAGGGACCAGAAGCCTCTGGATGCGTCTTAGTAAATTCCTTCTCAGCACCCACCTGTACCTCTCTACTCTTGTCTACCAAAATCTACCCCCAAGGGTTAGACCACTGACTTCCTCTGCTCCCCGCCCTGGTCCGGAATTTCTCAGTAACATGCCGCTGTCCTTGGAAATGATCCTGCTCATGTAGTCTATAGGTAAAGTAATCAGCTAATAATCCAGGGATTGTATGTTTTAAAGGGGTTTCCATATAGTGACTGGAAGGGGGCGAACACAGTCTGGAGATCCCACGTCTGAGGGAAATTGTGACTGATTTTGCCAAGAGACCAAATATTTACATCGCTCTGCTCTGTGTTAGTTTTATTTTATTAATAAACTTTGAACTCGGGAGTATAAGTCTGATTGTCTATTGACTCTAAACTTCGTGGCTTTGAACTCTTCGATATGCTTCTCAGAAGTTCAGACACAAAAGTAAAAGTAACTATGAACATCAGAGCACATACTTGTCTATCTTTATTATGTATTAAATTAAGCACATATCTGACAATTTTACATATATGAATTTTATCTTTAAACCCCTAAAAGGAGCACTCCATTGTACACATCATCCACACAGGGAGCAGCTAAGACACAGAGAATTAGGAGGGTTTTTCCAGGACTTCTTGTTTCATAAATGTTCCCCCTGAAGACCTAAAAGAATCAATTTAGCTTCCTTAAACCACTAACACAGACGCAGCCTGAAGTCATCCTAATGGCAACCTTGAAAATGGCCTTTTCCAACCATTAACTGAAGAGAGAGGTGATTCATAACATAGACAACTGCAAAAAAGCTCATAAATTCTATTAATGTTTTTATTTTATGACAAGCTACCCACTGAAATGAAAATTAATCCAATATAAGGTGGTTCTATCCAATGCCTCTTACTCCTACTCCGCTCAGGGGTATTTCTAGCTATGAACAATGGTTCATACTTTCATTCCTACTTACTAACTTCCCTTGCTGCAAAGGTGCAATAATACAACCTTGTTCCTTGCATACACCTTGGAGTACACACTCTGCTTTGTAGTGGAATGTAATCCCCCCCCCCCCCCCGCAGTACTTTTCAGCATGGCCACTGGACTGGCCCTGACTGATGAAGATTAAGTGGCATTCGCTGAGGCAGTGGTCATTGGGTGGGTATGTTTCTGAGACACAGCTTCGCATTGCCACTTGTAGCAGCCTGTGTTCTTTTCAAAGACCCTCACTCAGCTGAAGCCAGGATTCTTGCCATCACCACAGAAAAGCAATCTCAGGACAACTGAATATGAAGCAGAATTGGGATTAAGTAAGTTGAGAGTCAAACATAGATTTCAGCACAGGTATTAGAGAGAGGGGCACTTAGGTAGAGGACAGCAAGTATGAAGGTGTGATTGTAGACTTCTTGAGAGAATTGTACTTAAGTGGGTTTTTCTTTTTAATCTTTATTACTTCAAGTTACATTTCCACCACAGTCCTCTTCCTCCACCACTCCTGGGCCCACCCTCCCACCTTCTCCCCCTTCTCCCAGAACTCATAATTCTTTTTTTAATAATTAGGCCACAATTATGAAAATTATAAGGTATAACATACTTTCCCAATGTCCAGTCCATACATATTTGACACCTGATATTAATATTCTATTATCCATGAGTTTAAAGTTCTATATCTAACTCATTTTCCATCCTAACTTGCATTACTAATTTAAAAACATCTTCTTAGACCTAGAACATCCTTTTAATTCCTAAACAACTTAAAATTTAACTGTGAGACTATAACTGTCCAGTCTTCAACCACATCAGAGACCTGAGAAAGATAAATATATCTGAATATACAAGAAGTGCAGAGCAAGCAGCTTCCAAAACTAAGAAATGACAGACAACTGGCTGTATGGACAGTCCCCAATTTCTCTCCATACATTACAGCATCTATCTTCAGCCTTTTGGCCCAGTATCTCTGACAGACATTAATTGTAGAGCAGGAATTATGAAGGACTTGCCTACCCTGTCTTGGCAGAGCTAGGCTGTCGACTTACCTGCTTCCAAGTTTTGTCCTTTTCAGACAACATTCTGTCTACAGTTGAAGCAAGGGATTCTTCTTGCCCAGTGACAGGCTTGCCATTAACGCAACCATCTCCAAATGCAGACTCTTTGATGATCATCCTATCTTTGTTTTATAATTGCACATTTCTGGATTGGTGGCTAAAGTTACATCTCAAAGCATTGCTGAGGATATGTTTCCCCTCTTTCCAGTAAGTGAGTTTGAAGAGTGGTTCTTGGGGTGCACCTACATGATTCTGGCTGGTAAGGTAAATCCATGGGTACCAAGGGTTGCACAAGGCATTAAGACTCATTTTTACTACAAATGAAATACATGGTCTTGTTTGTGAAATCGTCCAAAAACTTGCAGGTTCACATTTGGAAAATGTACGTTTATGTCTGAAAAAGAAAGCCATACTCACAGGCGCTCATTTGGGCCCTAAGTATAGTTCATTGCTATTTTAACATTCTTTTTTTTTTTTAAAGATTTATTTTATTTATTTTATGCATATGTGTGCTCTATCTGCATGTACACCTGCATTCCAGAAGAGGGCACCAGATCACATTGTGGATGGTTGTGAGCCACCATGTGGTTGCTGGGAATTGAACTCAGGACCTTTGGAAGAGCACTAGGCAGTGCTCTTAACCGCTGAGCCATCTCTCCAGCCCTATTTTAACATTCTTGTTTGACGTATTCCAAAGGAATGTCATTACAGTGGGGTGGCCTTCATGCAAATTTTGCTATAAAATTATTGACTCTTGGCTGGCAAGAGACTTCAGACAGTCTCCAGAAGGACAAACTCTTTCCCCTTCCCACATCTTCTTACTTTCACTGTCTTTCTAACTACCCTCGGAAGTGACTCCTTCCAATTCTGAGCAGAAACTTTCAGAATCATCATTCTCAGGGCTGGGGACATAACCCAGTGGTCAAAAGCTTCCTTGATATCTAGCATGTGCAAGGCCCTGGGTTGATCCTCAGCACAAAACAAGACAAAAATCGAATCGTTAGATCCTTCCAGCTCTCTTATTCACTGCTCTGCCACAAAACCAGCATATCCCAGGTGGCCATTGCTCCTTTAGCCTGCCTCCACAAAACATAAGGCACTTGTCATCTGAGCTGGCCCTGAGTAAGGAATGACCAGAACGGGGTGCATCAGACACCCAGACTCTGCTGCCACAGTTGAACCCAGTAAAAACTACAATGGAACAGTACCTAAACGATTCTAGAAAAGCCCAAAGTGTCTGGTGCTTGCGCTCAAAACTAAAGGAGACACAAGCCACTCAGAGCCCTCACATTTAGAGAAACAGAATTCTATGTCAAAGGAAAAGGAAGGGAAAGGCTCAAAGGGCCTGCAGGAAATAAAGTCTGAACAAAGAACACACCAAAGAAGCAGAGTGACTAAGCAAAAGCCATGCACAAAAAAGGAAGGGCATGAATTATGAAGGAGCCCCTTAAGTAACAGCAGGGCCCAAGGGAATATGCATCCTCAACAGAAGGGAGGGTAGGAACAGGGAAAACTGCGGGCAAACAACCAAGAAGATGACAAGAGTACTGCCCAAAAGATGGCATCAAGTAAACACCTGAAGGAAACCAAACTGTAGGGAGAGAGACAGTGAGCAGTTTTAAAACAAAGTCTTATCTTACTCAGACACATCTGAAAGCAAAAGACCCTGAGAGCAGCCAGGAACTGCACTGTGCTCCTATAAACTAGCTAAGAAAGCAGCTAAGGGTTATATATCTCTAAGGAGGCTGCCCATCCTTTTAGTCCTTGTCTCTACTCTCTCCAGGAAAGCCCACTGGTGCATTTATGGTCCTCTACTGCTGCTGGGCCCTGCAAAACTCCAAATCCCTGTGTGTTGTATCAGCAAGAATAAGGGATATGAACTAATTTTAACTCATATAAGAATGCAAATTAGTGCAGGGCTTCCTTGTTGCCCTGGGTGATTAGAACCAAAGGTTGTTTGTATGGCAGGATTGCTGTCTTTATCCTCCCAAACGAATTACACTATTGCCTGAAAAGGTCTAGCTGTAGATCCCCTTGGCTTACATTTCACATTCTAGAAGATCTAGAGGACTTCAGGCCTCTCACAGGCAGCGTGACTGCAACAAGGCCACGTCTCCCAGCCACAGCTCCATTTCCTCTTGCTTACTGTCTCTTAACAATGCAGATTTCCAGCTCTAATCATCCTCGAAAGGGGACACCAGTGTTGGCTCCTGCTTCCTGGCCAATCAATGTCCTGAAACTCCACTACTCACACAGTGACCTTGGCCTGATGGCATGGACATCTCCGGAGAGCATGTTGGAAGCACAGGTACCCAGACTCACAATCTTTAGTCACTAACTCTCTATCCTCCAAGATCCTGGAGGCTCTTTCTCATCAGATGTTCTAATGGTGCTGCCAGCACACCACTCTTTCCCGAAGAGTATCATGCCCCTGTGTTGTGTTGAATGGAAAACTAGGCTAAGAATCTTGGCATGGTGATCTAGAAAGATAACATCATCTTTAGTCCTGTGCAGAGATTATGTTACATTGACATCTCCCAGCCTCAGGTTCCCTCTCTGTCGAGTGGGACTAATAATGCCTGGCTCAGTATTATGGTTACAATCAAGTGTTCACCAGAGCAGGGAGAATGACAGAGCTGAGAGAAAGACATTTTAGAAGCACTCTGGGCAGAAGCAGAGATCCAGCAAAGATTCTCGTCATGCAAGACATGGATTTAATTTGATTGATCCTGTCTGTCCCTCAATGCTTTATGCTTTGTGTTTTTAAAAAAAGCCAAAACATATTTAGAAAAGAGTTTGGTAGCTAGGAATTTTGACATACACCACACAATAATTTACTTCCCGAAGCATCTGCCCCACCACATGCCAATATTTATATATGTGATTTAGCACATACATAACATAGCCTCTCAAAGACTGGTTTCTCCTCCCAGCCAGTGCTTAGAAGAAAATGCTAACTCAAGTCAAGTTCCTTGGAGTATATGAAACAGTCTCATATGGCATCTGGAATTACACACAGTGCAGAAATGATCCTATTAGACCATGAAATCTCCTGGAGAAAGTAAGGATTTCAGGGATTTTTAAGACACAAGAAGTCTAAAACTTTCACCCATCTTTGCATACCTTAAACATGTCTGGTGGCCTCTGATATAGTGTAGTTATGTGCTAGTTAGCTTTCTATTGCTAAGATAAAATACCATGGCCAAAAACAACTTAGGGAAGAAAGAGTTTGTTTGGCTTACACATCCTGATCACAGTCCATCACTGATGCAGGAACTCAAGGCAGGAACCTAAAAGCAGGGACTGAAGCAGAGAGACCATGGAGCAAAACTGCTTTCTGGCTTCCTCCCCAGGCTCAGCTACCTTTTTTATAATTCCAGGATCACCTGCCCAGGGTGGCACTCTCCACTGTGGGCTGGGCCCTCCTACATCAATCATTAATCAAGAAAATGACCCCACAGACTTGCCTACAGGTCAATTTGATGGTGGCATTTTCTCACTTGAGGTACCTTATTTCCAGATGACCTTAGCTTGCATCAAACTGACAAGAAAAAACAAAACAAAACAAACCAAAATCCCCACTAGCCAGCACAAGCTGTAACAAAGGTATTTCTTAGAACAGATTCTAAAAGATGAAAGAAAATAAGATTAAACTGCACTAAACTAAAACTACTCCCTATTTCATCAATGAAGAAATTGTTGGGAAGGAGGATTAGAATAGAGAAAAAAGAGAGTGAGCTGGAGAATGAAAGGGAGAGGATTTAATAAGACCACACACCTTCTCTGGAGCACAGAAAGAGCTCATATTAGAGGCACTTAAACTTCTTCCCAACATAGAACTCTCAGTTGGATCAACAGAACTGACATCCATGTTGCCACACAACAAATGCATCAGATGATCCTACAAGTTCTCCAGAGATCCTATCTCTCAGATGTATCCTTCCCATTCTAAGTGACATTTGGTCTCCAGAGCCTGTGGGGCTCAGCATGTTTCTACTATTGACACATTCATTAATCTCACACTTTGCTACTATACATCAGAGCCCACCACACAAATCCCCAAAGCTCAATGTGTTTGTTCCTATGTGAGAATTTTCTTGTCACCCGGTCTCCTCCTGAAAAAGTGCCCTGTATTTTCACTCCATCATTCTTTAAAAAAATTATTTTAGGTCTATTTATTTGTATTTTATGTGTTGGAACATTTTGCCTGCATGAATGTATGTGAACCATGTGCATGCCTGGTACCTGATGCCTGTAGAGGTCAGAAGAGGGCATTAGACCCCCTGGCACTGAGTTATGGATGGCTGTGAACCACCATGTAGGTTCTAGAAGTTGAACTTGGTTCCTCTGCAAGAGCAATAAGTGCTCTTAACTGCTGAGCCATCTCTCAAGCAACCATCATCATTCTCTTTTATGCAGACTAATCCAAACTACCCAACTTTCAGTGGGACCTTTATACCATCTTTCAAAAGGATAGACCAACTTTTTACCCCTACAGATGCTAGGATATCAGAAAAGATATTCTTCACTCAACTCTCCCACTAAATTAGCTATTTGTGTTTTCTTGGTCAAGGTTGTACTTCAACTCTCTGATCTCATTTTCATCTGTGATACAAATATTAATAGCAATTATGAAGTGAAATACTATGTTCTGAATTACTAACAACAATAGTTATCCTTCGATGTTTTTAAGGAAACTGATTTCAGAACCCCAAGGCTACCAAATGCCATTGATGCTCAAGTGCCCTATATAATGAGGGAAGAACTAAGAACTCATCCCTCTTGAGAGACTTCTGATATTTAAGGTCACCCTGCACAAAACTCAACAGTTGATCAGTTCAACTGGATCAAAGACCACAACATAAAACCAGATACCCTAAATCTAATAGAAGAGAAATTGGGGGGAAAGCTCAAACTTATTGGCACAGGAGATAACTTCCTGAACAGAACACCAATAGCTCAGACTCTAAAATCAACAATCAATAAATGGGACCTTATGAAACTGAGAATCTTCTGTAAGGCAAAGGACACTGTTAATAGAACAAAATGGCAGCCTATAGACTGGAAAAAGATATTCACTAACACCACATCTGACAGAGGGCTAATATCCAAAATATATAATGAACTCAAGAAATTAAACACCAACAAACCAAATAATCCAATGAAAAAATGGGGTACAGAGTTAAACCAAGAATTCACAACAGAGGAATATTTAACTGCAGAGAGGCACCTGAAGAAATGCTCAACATCCTTAGTCATCAGGGTAATGCAAATCAAAATGACTGAGATTTCATCTTACACTCATCAGAATGGCTAAGATAAAAATCCCAGATGACAGCACATACTGTCGAGGATGCAAAGAAAAAGGGAACACTCCTCCACTGTTGGTGGGAGTGCAAACTTTTACAGCCACTTTGGAAGTCAATCTGGAGATATCTCAGAAAATTGGGAATAGTCCTACCTCAAGACCCAACCATACCACTCCTGGGCATATACCCAAAAGACTCTCCACCAAACCACAAGGATATAGGCTCAACTATGTTCATAGTAGCTTTATTTGTAATAGCCATAAATTGGAAACAACCCAGATGTCCTTCAACTGAAGAATGGATAAGAAAACAAAACAAAACAAAAACTGTGGCACATTTACACAATGCAATACTACTCAGCTATCAGAAACAAGGAAATCATGCAAGTTGCAACCAAATGGATGGAACTAGAAAATCTCTTCCAGAGTGAGCTAACTCAGACCCAGAAAGATACTCATGGTGGATATTAGCCATACCATACAGGATAACCACCCTACAACCTACAGACCTGAAGAGACAGGAACCTAGCCTAACTATCTTATGAGACACCCTACCCAGCAGTAGATCGAAACAGATGCACAGTCAAATATTAGGAGGAGCTCTGGGAGTTGTGTATAAGAGAGAGAGGAGGCATGGAGAGATCCAGAGGGGACAAGATCTCTACATGAAGACCAACAGATCTAACCAACCTAGGGTCCTGGATGCTTACAGAGACTGAAACACCATCCAAGAAAAAAAAAAGTATATATAAACTGGATCTAGGCCCCCTACACACACACACACACACACACACACACACACACACACACACACACACA
>CAJQZJ010034238.1:3034229-3056273 GCA_907164525.1 Lophiomys imhausi
ACACACACACACACACACACACACACACACACACACACACACACACATATATATATATGTTTGGCAGCTTGGCCTTCATGCAGACCCATTAGCAAGTGGAGCTGGGTGAGGTGGCTGTCTCTGACATGGACTCTACTGCCTGTTATGGAACACGTTACCCTAGCTGGGCCACCTTGTCTGGCCCCAGTGCAAGAGGAAGCTCTTAGCCCTCATGAAACTTGATGAACTGAGATGGGTTAATATGTGCGGGGCTCCCCTCATCCAAGTAGAAGAAGTGGGTAGAGGAGGAAGAAGATAGGAGCATGGGACCGGGTGGGATGGAGGGACGGGGCTGAAATCAGTATGTGACTTGAATAAATAAATATTTTTTTAAAAGAGAGATTAGGGCCCCCAGTGTATGAGAAGGCTCTTGGCACTCATATGACTGCTGAACTGGGGTGGGGGACTGTTATGTAGGGACACTCCACTACAGAGGAGTGGGATGGAAGGGATAGGGGGTAGAGGGTGGGAGGGCAGGACTGGGAGGGGTGGAAAGAGGACACTGTGATGGAGATGTAACCTGAAGTAATAAATATTTTTAAAAAAGAGTGACTAGGAAAAAGGATGTTACTTTCTTCAGTTAGTGTAACCAATTAAAAATTTCCCATGCTTCAGTAATTGATGTCCCACCTATACAATCCTATTTAAATTCAGTGGGTTGAATATACATAAAGACAGGGAAGCAGGAGTAGGAAGTGTTGGGAAGAAGGACTTCAATGGAAGAAGGAATGAGAATGAGGCAGGCCAATAGGGGGTGAAAAGAATGGAAATTTAGTATTTAAATATATGAAACTGTCATCAATGAAAATAAATTAATAAAAAGTGAAATTGCAATTTAATTATCGATTGTATTTATTAATAAATATAAACTGTAAGATTCCACCAGCAGAGCAACCGGCGGCCTAGCAGGATATCAACTGGTGGCCTGGCCCACCTTAACTGGCTGCCTGATTTGTTCTGGGGAAAAGCCCTGGACCAAGGGTGGTCTACACCATCTGTAACCTAAACTCTGTTAACTAATATAAATTGTTATATTAGGCCGGTAGAATTGCCGGTGGCTTGAAGGGAGATTCACCAGTGCTCGACAGGAGGCCAATGGCCATGGATTGCTTGGACTGACAGCCTATAAACTGCTGAGGCATTTCCCCCAATAACTAAATACACCAAGACCTTTTAATGTTTCAACCCTTAGCCCTTAGCTGGGCAGACTCTCAATTAGCTATCTAAGTTAGCATGGACCACCTAATCCCAAACCAACATGTGTCTGTTATTACCTTCCAGAGTTCTCAAACACATTTATCTGCTTCCATGTCTCCTGTGGAATGAGCTAATCCTCTGTGTAAAATGCAGGGTTCCTGTTCTAATCTCGGGAAGTCCCACCTTCCTATACTTTTTCTCCCCAGCTAATTGGCCATCAGTGACTTTTATTAGCCAATCAAGAGAATGCCTCAGAAAGGGCGGTAACCAGATCTCAGCATTGAAATCAGCCTATCAGAAGCAATGTTATTAGACCTTCCCCAACAAAAAAGCATCTCAATTTTAGAACTACTGAAATGTGGAAAAAATATATATCAGAATTAATTGTATGTGGGTTTAAAAAAAAAAGAGCTTCCACAGTGAAAACTAGTAGAATCTATCCATAGTATGGAGTGAGTGGTTGACAGCAAGTGATACAACCATATCCAACGGCAACGGCAAATGTCATGAAGCCAGCACAGCTGTTTGACATGGTTCCAGTATAGGTGAGCTGAATGCTGTGATTGCCGTCACTCTGCCTCTCACTTTTAGGTTTTCATCTCTGTGTGTTGCATTCGTGGAGACTTTGTACATTGTGATTCATTTTATGTCTTTTCCTAAGAAATTATGTCCGGGTGTTTTCAGGACAGTCCTAAACTTACTACCCCTTCTGCTTTCAGGGAAATAACTTTATCTGGCCCCACTTGGAAGGCTTCCATAGGCCCTGGAGATTGTGATAAGCACAAAGATGCTATAAATTTCTTTATGAGACTGCGACTCCAGGATCTTCTTGGTGTATCTGCCCCTAAGAAAACTCAGAAACAGTATAATTGGACCATGGTAAATTTAGAGATAGCTGACAAGCTCTGACTGATCAAGAGAACTGGCAACAGATCAAAGGCCTGCATCTATGATATGCTTAGAGCTCTCTGAAAATGTAGTTTAAAGATAGAGGGTCATACAGGATATGGTCCTAGAGGAATAGAATTCACTTATAAAGATAGATTGATTAAAATAACTTTTTCTCCAGGTGGTGGTGGCACACACCTTTAATCCCAGCACTCGGGAGGTAGAGGCAGGCAGAACTCTGAGTTCAAGGTCAGCCTGATCTCCAGGGTGAGTTCCAGGACAGCCAGGGCTTCACAGAGAAACCCTGTCTCAAAAACCCAATAATAATGATAATGATAATAATAATAGTAATAATAACTTTTTCTATGTAATAGTATAGATAATGAAAGGATATCAGTGAGATGAATTAGGTATCAGGATTTGTCATTTATAAAAAGATCAGCTCAGATATTTTCAATTTGTCTGGAGGAATGTGAAGCTTCAAATGCTGCCATATATTAAACATGTTTGCTTTGACAGAGATATTCTTTAAAATGGAGTTATGGGATAATAATAAAAATGAAATCTGTTCTATCTGTACTTGTTAACTATAATTGAACCTGTAACCCCAGACATGCAATGAAAAAATCAAACACATGTCCACAGATAAAATGTTATGATCTGTACTTCATGGGAAATCTCTATAAAGAAAGAAAAAACCTGATGGCTAGTCAGTCAGAGCTTCAATATTCTCCCAACCACTGTACCTGACTTGTCCCTCCTTCATCAACACCTTACCTCCTCTCACGACCTGTCAATTGCTAAGACTGGCCCCCAGCAAGAAATGTTCTCAGAAGTTAAATAGGGCAACAAGTTGCAAAGAGCTGAAGGGAGTGAGGTGGTGCTACTTACAATGCTGGCCTTGGCCTGCCATGGCATTCTCTATTAATTCTGTAAGGTGTTCACAAGAAAAGCAGATGTTAAAAACTGTGCTCTATGCTTCTTCTCCTTAGGAAAAAAAAGATGTTAATTCTGAATACGGTGTGATAATACAGAAAAATATTTAGTAAATAATGTTAAGTTAAAATAAAAATCAGCATGCCAAAAAGTATGAACATTTTATTTCATCTCGAGCATAGCAGATTACTAAATCCACTTCTCAAAATGTTATCCATCAAGCAGGAGCTATCTCTGATTCTGTTGCCTGCTTTTGGGACTCTTTCCCCCTACTGGGTTGCCTTGTCTAGCCTCAATAGAAGAAGAGGTGCCTAGTCTTACTGCAACTCAATATGCCATGGCTGGTGGATATAATCCATGGAGGCCAGCCCTTTTCTGAAGAGAAACAGAGGAGGAGTGGATGGGGGAGGTTGGGGGTTAGAGGGAGAAGGCAGGTGGCAGAGGAGGAATGGGAAAAGAGGAAGAAGGGGACACTGTGGTCAGGATGTACAATAAATAAAATAAAATAATATTACCTACCACCATGGTCCAACTAATGGGATACATTTTCATTTTTAGCTCTTTCCTACATTTTAAAAAATAAGTTTTATTATTCTTTTTTTGGATTTGCTTTAACATTCATTATTTTATAAAGAAATAAGACCATGGTATGTATAATCAAGGGTATTCTACAAATACTGAGGCTGCAACTGTTTTAAATATAAAGTCTATGTTTCCAGAGTTGTTGTGAGCTTACAGTTCTGTGGCACAAATCATAAACATAAGAGGGACCAGTGAGACCCTCACAGCTGGACCCACACCCCTGTCAAGTGACCACCAGGCCAGGGAATATGAGGGAATAGCCATTCAGCTGAGGGCACAAGTCCAACAAAGACAACAGGAATGCATGGGAGAATGTTTATGAGGGCCATCAAAATACTCTGCGTAAATGACAGCATAGGGAATAAGGCTTTACAGGGTCCCTTGCTTGGTCAGAGGCTCTTTTTTTTAATGCAATAATTCTATAAAAAATAAGAGGTACACTTTCCCTCAATGGGCTTAAACAGACCTATTGGTTTGAAAGGATAATAAATTTTTCAAAATGTTTTAAAAGCCAGTGCTGGGATAGTATTTTGATCTACATCCACCACAGGGAGTTTGTGTTTTGGACTTTTCTGAAGATTAAATCCAAGAGTAATGGCATTTCAGGCCACCGTCTGGGGGTATCAACCAATAGGTCAGCACAGTTGATTTTAGAACCACAACAATTTCTTTGCTTTATGCATGACTTTATTTTATTTATTTGTATATGTGAGAGAGACTGTGTGTGTGTGTGTGATGTGTATGTGCACATGTATGTGTTCAGATATGAATATACATGTACATGTGTAGAAACCAGAGGAGGAGTTCAGGTGCCCTGTTCTATCACCCTCTACCTTAATCCCTTCAAACAGGGCCTCTTAATCAAACTGCAGTTAGGCAGACAGACAGCAAACCCCAGAGATCCTCCTGCCTCACCCCCCCCATAGCACTGGCTTAGAGGCAGGCGTATGACTATACCTGCCTTTTTACATGGCTGCTGGAGATTTGAACTCATGTTTGTGCAGCAAGTGCTTTTATTCACTGAGCCATCTTCCCAACCCACATGACTTTGTTATAGTCTTACAAAGGAGATTAAAGAAACATTCAGCTAGAAAATAATTTTCCCTTTTATCATTTTCAATGACCTGTATATGCTGCCTACAGTCTTCCTTGCAATTTGCCTACAAATTAAAGAGTTTTTTGTTGTTGTTATTGTTTTGTTTTTGTTTTTTGTTTTTTTAAGCAAGTTGGGCTCAAAGATCTTAGTAAATATTCAAAATTTAAAATCAAAGTTTAGGCTTGTATGAACTCAACAAGTCAGTTGAAATGCTGCCCTTTTCTCTTTAGGAGTCTGGCCCCAACAAGGAAATAGTTTTGATGGCCTTTCTGTGGTTGCCAAGGAGGGATGGAAGATGTTTCTTCAATTGGGCCAGGAAGTTGATTGGACAATCCAAACCACCTTGCTAAGGGCCAGGAGAGAGATGGAAGTTCAGAAATTAGAGAATTGAGAGACTGGGGAAGGTGCTTGGTTAGGAGAGGGCTTACCCTAGCACGCATCAGCACACGAGCTGGATCTTCAGCACAGAAGACAAAATTAAGTAGAGAATGGTGTTCAGAGAGTAACTTATCCCCTTGCCTCGGGAGAGAGGAGCACAGGGTGACTGCCTTCCTGGGAGAAGTCAGACATGTGTTCTGCCCTCTTTGATATACTCATAGGCTATGAGCAACTGAGCTGAATTGACCATCTGCTGTTTCTGTGTTCTCAGAGCCAGGTGCTGGTTTGGCCAGATGACCACTTCCGTGAAAACATGCCTGAAGAAGGCAGAAGAGTGTACAGTTTGGAAGGGCTTCTGTTTCTGCCCTGTATGGAGAAGAGGCAGGAAACCCAATATGAACATTTCTCTACATGCAAAAGTCATTCATTAATTCATGAGATCATTTTTATTTTTTTTTGTAGGAAAAATTCTGGGCCTTATTCAATGAATGGGCTTCCTTTTAAAGAGGGAAAGGGGGGAGCATCCTTTTAAGTCTTGGTTTTTCAACTAAGGAAAAGAATGTTTCCTAAATAGGGCTCCTTCATAAAACCCTTGCAAATACTTGACAGGCCAGCATAAGTCTGCCCCAAATCCTTCGAAGACTTTTACTTGGAGGCCTTTTCATGCCCATGGTCTCTGCTACGTTCTCCTGGAGTTCAGATCCAAACAAACTATTGCTTCTGGATGGGAGCTGGGGTGAGTACTCACATCTCGGACATGCCAAGGATATGCCAAGGACATGCCCATGTCTCCCCTGAGCTCATATTTCTAGCACCATTAGCCTCCATGCTGATTCATGATCCCTTGTGATAAACACATTTCACACACCTACCTGCTGACTCAAGAGCATGGTCTCCTACTCTGGAGGCCTCACCAGACAACAAAAGCTCACCCTCCCCCCCCCCGCAACTGTTCCAACTGTTTTCTAATGTAGTCTTCTTAATGAGAATTATTTTTCTTAAATTGCTAGCACAGTATACCTTTTCTCTTAAATGGGACACTAAAATTACAGATAAAGATTATAGAATAACCCCCTTAGGTATTCAGGGTCATTACTATAATAATGTATGTAGGTAGGTGACATCAAAAAATGACATGCCACACATAAGTTAGGCCCATCTTTAGGACTATTTACCTCACACCGAATGCAATGGCACACACTAGAGGACTAGGCTTACTTTTTAAGGTCCTGCTTGATTTATATTTGTTTTTACTGTTTTCCCATCATAACTGAGCAGCAATCTTCAGCCTCTGCTCTTGGGAAAGGCAAATCCATGAGTATTGTGGCAGGGTGCTTATTAAACTGCTGGTTTAAATGATAGAGGCTGACTTTTGTGTGTCTTTATTAAACCCTGGTATTACCCCGAGCAACCCTGAGGTGTCATCTCACAAGTGGAGGATAGAACTTTCAGGATTCTCCTCCAAGAAATTTAATAGTGGCTTGTGATGGTTAGTTTGACTTTTCAACTTGAGACAGTTTAGAGTTGCTCAAGTAAAGAGCCTCAATGATGAAGAATCCAGATCAGGTTGGTCTGTGATCAAGTGTATGAGTGATTATCTTGATTACATTCATTGAAGCAGAAAGACCCACCCACTGTGGGGGGCACCACTTCCTGGGCAAGGGAACCTAAACTTGGTGAACGTGGGGAAAGCGAGCTGAGCACTGGCATGCGTGAACATACTAATTCATCATTCTCTGCTCCTGGGAACGTCATGTGACTTAATTTGCTTCATCAAGTTCCTGCCACCATGACTTCCCTATGGTGATGGACTGAAACCTGGAATTGTGAGCCAAATAAAGCCCTTTGCCTTTAAGTTGCTTTTGCCGGTGTCTTTTATCCCAACAATAGGAAATAAAACTGAGACAGTGCCAGTGCATTTTCAATAATCAGTTTCAGCTGCCAAAAGGAAAGCTGCCTCAGCTGAATACTCTGGTTTTGGGCAGACTCTGGGCTGCCAGAGAGTCGAGATTAGATAGTGGAATTGTTGCCCTTGAGACTCATCTGGCGCTGAGTTTCGAATTTTCCTCCAAGCTTCACCACTGTGTATACTTACTTTCCCTTGAATCTTTTGGTCCTTCTCTTTTCTCTTCCCTTCCCTTCTGATTCCTTCTTTTGTTTTCTCTCTCCTTTCCTTCACTCTATATGCTGAGCACAGACATTCATCCTCTGTAGCACTGCCACAGAAGCATGCTGGGAACTGATGCATGTAATCCAGCAGCATGCTGGAAACTGATGCACATAATCCAGCAGCATTTGGGGAACTGATGGCAGGATGGGAACAAGACAGCAGCAGCAGCACCCCAGCTCTCCTTCACAGCCATGTCCACTGCAGTTCACCCCACCTTACAGTCAGCTGATCAAAATAACCCCAATGTGTTCCCCAGGACAATCATAACCATGAGAGAATCTGCCTAGCCAAGGAATGCACTCAAGACCTTGGCACTTAAGTATTATTTCCCATTTAAACCTCTTATGATATATTTTTATTATTAAAACATCACCAAATACCTGCACTGGTTTTAGTTATACTGAAATTTGGCCACACACCCTACCCTCCAAATAGCTCACCAGTTACTTCTTTTCCTTTGGGCACACAGTGAAGACCAACCTCACACTTTATTCAACAGTCTGGTGCTGTAATTTTCTCATTACAAACTCTCAGTAATGTTGATTGATTGCTCAGTTGATCAAGGCTTTTAATATAAAACAGACAGCCCAGAGATGTAGAGCTCCCCATCTCAAGGTCAGTATAGTGTTAAAGCAAGTCTCTCTTAGAGGTAGGACAGATACTCCAGTAATTCTGGTTGAAATAAAGAGAGATAAAAATTGTCCCCATTTCTATGACAGTGAACAGGGTTGTCTGTGACAATGAACAGGGTCTCTTGTCCACTAGTGGCCCATGTCGCCTTTCTACTGTCGTGGATGGAGAGCACGCTCACATTTTGACATGTGTCCACCTGCTGCAGGTTTAGAAAGGGGATTACTCTCTTCCTGTTCTCATTTTCCATACAGGAAAACCAAGACTCAAGAAGGCAAAGTACCCAAGATTGTGTGACTATTAGCTGGCAATGGCATAATCATAATAAAAATACCTCTCATTTTTAAAAGAAGAAAAAAAGAAAAGTTTATTTCTAAAATAGTAAGCTTAGAAAATTAAACATCGATGTGCTTGGCTCCAACTCATGAAATATCACATACAAAAATATGCACATTTTGCATATGAATACAAAGGTGTATAGACTTTTCCATTATATAGTCATCAGCATACCTGGGAAATTCAGGTCACATCCTGAGAGTTACATGAAGTAGAGGACAAATGTTATGTCCTACTAGAGTCCCACTGGCTGGACAAGAGTTCTGGTTCAGAACTTTGCAGGAATTTGTTCCATGTATGAAGTGGATGGTGCTAAGTCTGGATGACCTCACCCCAAAATATGATACCATTACTCTAACTCTCTGGGATGCTGAAAGTCTTCTGAGCCAATTTCTTTCGTGTCATTAGCATGTCAGGTGCAGAGAGCAGGCTGGACCACCTTGGTACAGTGGCCGGGATTGGGGCCATCCAACTATTACTCTTCAAACCACACTAAGGAAATCTGAATCTAACAATGCCATTATTCATTCACTTATCAGTTGTGGTTTTACAGAGATCTGCCTTATGTTTCCCCTCTGCCTTCCTCTCCCCATGCTTTGGTTCTGTCATTTACATATCCCAAACACCTAGGAATAACAGCTAGCCTCTTAGCACTGTAAGGATATTTTGTATTACTATGGCAAAGCATTGCATAGCACTCCTTGACCTTAAAGCTCCCCACCTTCTTGCCAACAAACTGGCATCCTGCACACTGTTATCAGTCCTGCTCCAGATATAGACCTGAAAGCATATAACTTTGGCTATTTAGTTAGTTATTCATTTTTATTGGGCCACTATATTCTGACTTGCCTTAACCAGGACTCTTGGTTTATGGCTTCATTCATTCTGAAAATCATATATGAGCATCGAGTACCATGCCAGATTCCAAAAATACAATGCTAAGCAAAATCATATGGAGGTTTCACTCCCTACACTTAGCACACTGGCACTAATTAAACATTCTCAGTATAATAACAAACTGAGGTAAGAGATCTAAAAGCATTCATTAAAAAACCTAGTTTGTAGTCAAGAAGTGGTGGGGTAGGCTGGGTACATTTTCTTTCTTCATCTCATTTGAAGAAGTGGCAGCTTCTCTTTAAGCCAAAGGCAAAGGAGGAGAAGCCAGAAGAAGGGTAATAGCAGTGTGAGGCTAAGAATGTCATCCATACTCTTAAGAGCAATGGAAAGTAACCACAATGTTGTAAGATGAAGAACTGGTCCCGAGGCTAAAGCAATTCTCAAGGTTTTAAGACAGGGGGCTGTTAGAAGATGCTTTCAGCTCTGAGCGCCAGATGCATTTGCAGCAGGCACCATGGGAGCAGTTTGTAGAATCCCAGTGCTCTGGCCATTGCAGTCAAGGATGAAGGAGAGGCTGTTTCCAGATGGATAAGCTGGATGACTGACAATGTCATTCATTACCATAATGTCCTATAGAGAAAGAACAGCTTGGGGATGAGTGGAGAGAGGAGTCATTTCTCAGAGGCCTTTGCTAAGAGCCATGGGTATCTCATTTTGACTGTACAACATACATACAAAGTAAATATCATTGTATATTTCCCAACTTAAAAGTGATCTAAGTTTTTCTAATTCAGTCTATATAGGTCTAATTTTTCAGGGCAATGTAGAGTTCCATTAGCCCCACTAAGCATCTCCGGAAGAATACTGACCCTCTCTGGGGACCAAAAACCAAAGCTCAAAGAAATGGACCTGGGGTGATGCCAGAGGTTATGAATAGGCTATTTTGGTACCTCCAATAGGGGAGCCACAAGGCTGTGTAGACTGTGGACTGCACAAACCCAGAGGTTCTACACATGACAAAGTCCATGTAAATATCCACCCCCTTCATAACCAGCCCAGCCCCTTCCCAGTTTTCTTCAAAAGACTACAAACTCTGTGACTCTCCAGTAAGTCCAGGGGCCAAGAAGAGTCAATGAGCAAAGCCATGCCACATTCGTTGTCTATCAGCTCTCTCCTCTTCTACAGCTTTCGTTCAGCCCCACTATCCCATTCTTATTCTGTTCTTTTAAGATGGAACTCTAGAGAAGAGGGAATTTCAAGAAAGCAGAGTTTTCTTCACTAAGACACTATGACTTGTAAGAGTATCCCAGATTTGTGTTCCAAACTCAAAATAAAATATCCATTCAAATGAACAGCAGTTTACGGCAAGCAGGCTACACCAAACCTGTCAGCATTTTATTTAGGTGACATAATGTATCCCCCAATCGACAGACTGAAAAGCACCTTGCCCATTGGTCACAAGTCCTCCAGGACCCAAGTTGTGTGTGAATGGCAATGAACATCTCTTTTCTTTAAGACAGACCATTGCACTCTGACATCCAGTTACCTGGGAAAGGTCCAGTCTGGTTCTTTTTCAAAGGTCCTGAGGCTAAAGCAATTCTCAGCTGCTGGTTTAGATGATCTCACAGTGAGAAGTTGATTGTAGACCTAGCCGAGGGTTCATTTCTCACCAGCCCACAACCTGATGACACTGTGCTTGAGTTTCCTGTTCATAAACGCTCTGGGCAAAAAGTACTGACTGAAGCCAGTAGAGTGTAACTGTAATCCCAGAGACTGGCAGGCAGAGATTCGAAAGCCTGGCCTATGAGGGACCCTATCTCAAAAAATCAAAACAGGGCAGTGACTCCAGAACAGCTGCCTGGCTTGTAGTGTGGTGGGAGCCAATCCTGTGGCCTGGAATCTGAATACTTTCAGCTCCCATATGAATGTTCTCCGTAGCTTCTCCATTATTGCTGCCCCTTACTGCCATGGTCCTTTCCCAAGGGCTTTTAAAAATTCCTCTTCAGGGTTCAGAGAAATGACTCAGCGGGTAAAGTGTGACAAAGCTGAGTTTGATCCCTGGGACCCACATAGTGAAAGGAGAGGACCAACCCTGCAAATTATCCTCTGACCTCCACATACATACACACGCACATGCACACATATGCACACACACACACGCACGCACATGAACACATGTGCATATACACATATGTAATAAAGAATTTAAATCCTTTCTGTGGCCATGCATCTTTTTCCAATGTAGGAAATCAGAATAAATGTGTTCCCTCAACTTCCCGCTGAAATGGCTATTCCACAGAACTTCTCTCCAGTTGTCCAGGGAGAGTTCAGACTGCGAATTCTCATCCTGGTGTCATGTACCCCGGAACATTCACTGACATTCAGTTCACCCTGCATTTTTCTCCTCTAGAAGTCCGTGTATCGACAAAGTCACACTGCGGACTCGAGTGCCTCAGCTGTCACTGCTGAAGTGGCAGGTGCTCCCTGGGCTGCAGTGGTGAACTCTTCTCTCCCTTTTCCCTTTACAGATAGCATTCCTTGGATGTTGATGTGTCCTATTTTTCAGAAGCAGCAGATGACCCCTCCAAGGCTGACTCATGACCTGCACATTCCAGTGTGTGGGTGGCAGTGATCTCCACCCACTAGCAGCTGTATGAACTGTATCAGCTGGTCGTATCTGGATGTAAAGTGGGCTCAGCAACTAGTCTACCCAGGGCACTGGCTTCTTGCCAGTTACACTTCGTAGCTCTCCATCCACCCCCGCGGTTTATCCCTCAGTTATAATTTTTCCCCTCTAACTTATGCTAACTTGAAGTTTATTTCTGTAAATTGGTCTTTACCTGAATACTTTTCTGAGGGGAATTCTGTGAATTTGGAGAAAATTTCCCAAATCACAGGCAAGAAGCCCTTCTCCCTTACCTTTCCTCTTCTATCTCCCTTACATAGAAAGAGTGTATCTAAGAAAGACACTGCCGCACAGATGGTTAACAGAACAGAAAGTGAGGTGGAACCTGAAGGGCTAGTCTGAATAGCAGGATTTGGTTTCTGCCTCTGCTCCAACTCCACATAGACAGGTGGAGGAAGAGCCAGGGGGCACTGGCTGAGAGAAGAAAAATGTCTTCTCACTCTCATTTCAATATCCAGCAGTGGGTATCCAGACCAGAAGCATAGCTGCATTAGGAAGGGATTTGGAAGGATGTCCTACTGAACATCAGCACCCTTCGGTTGCTGTTTCCCGTGGCTTTCTCTTTGCTCTCGAGCTCATAGTTGACTCTGCTCCTTGTAGTTTAATCCAGGCCTGGCCTGAATGGAGACACTTCCCTCTCAATACCAGATGAACAACACATTTTCTTAACAGGGGAAAGCAGGTAAATATCTCCAAAGCGTTTTGTTTGCTGATTTAACAACACTAGGCCTCGTAGGTGCTGTCTCTTTTGAGATCGTGTCTCACCAAGTTTTCAGGCTGCCTTGAACTCATTCTGTAGCTCAGGCAGGCCTTACACTTGTGTTTCTCCTGCCTCAACCTCCCTAGTTGTTGGGATTACAGGTGTGACCAGGATCAGAACTTCAGAGTTTAGGCTCTTGGAGAATATAACTATGGCTCATAGCAATTCCACATCATGGTCTAAAGCCTTTTTTTTGTCTCCTGGAAGTAGCCAGCCCATGTTCTCATCTCAACAGGAACCTCAACTATTTTAAACCATTCAAAGATATATATCATAGCTACAACATACCAAAATGAATAATAAAACAAGAGGAAAATCTGGAAATCAGGCAGTTTTACACATCATATAAATCAATCTACATCAACTTTGAATAGAAAACAGTTGATCCACAATTCTATTCTAATTGTGGTTCTAACAAAAGTTAAGTACAAAAATCAGAACAGTAAATGTCTTTTCCTTAAAATCTTTTCCAAAGGATTAGGGGAATTTCTAAAACCCTACCATTTTACTACGAATGAACTTCTCACAAACAAATGACATGGTTACAGACATGATCTATCTCTCCGAGGAAAAGATCACCTAGAGCAGCGGTCCTCAACCTTCCTAATGCTGTACCTCTTTAATGTACAGTTCCTCACGTGGTGGTGACCCCCAACCACAAGACCATTCTTGGTACTACTTCACAACTGTAATTTTGCTACTGTTATAAATTGTAATGTAAAGATCTGAAGTGCAGGATATCTGATATGTCCCAGACTCTGCATTCGTACTTGGTCTCTGACACACACAGGCACATACCACAAGCTGCCAAGACTAGTCTCCAGCTCCTAGGAGTGTGTGTGTGTGTGTGTGTGTGTGTGTGTGTGTGTACTTATTTCAGTAAAGATACAAGGCAGTTGCTGAGTTTCTGCCTTACATAGCTTTTTTTTTTCCTTTTTGTTTTTGATTTTTCAATGTGTTTTAGTAAAACTTCTAAGAAGTCAACATCCACAGAAGTGATCAGAAACTTTCTCAGTTGGGAAACAAGTCTCCCTCCCAAATACTGAATTCTGCCAGAGTGGGGGTGGGGGTTGACTAAAGGTAGAAAACAATGTATCAGCATTAATCAACTTTAATGGTCCCTTATTAAAGAAGAAAGGGGGGAGGAGAAAACAAGAGAAATCTACACTTGATGCTGTAACACTTCACTTCCAGTGACACCCTGAGCCGAGGCCCACTTGCCCTTTGTTGTGTGAAGCAAATAGATGGCGTCCTGCCTGTGGCTGAGGCATCAGCTCAATGGACTTTAGTAGTGGCTTCTGTGAAGGCTTAAAGGTTACAGGCATCATAAATTATGCATTTTTATCTTAGGCCAGACCCCATAAAATTACTTTTAGTCTTCAGGAAAGATAGAGCTTCTAAATGGGCCTGGCTTTTGTTTTTCAAGTGCCAAGACTGAAACATTTCCATTATGATTATGACCGCCACGCTAGAGAAAAGTGCCCTCTTGTTCAGAATGGGTGGCCAGTGCGGACACACGGTGAAATTATAATTTACTGTTTACATTTTCAGAAAGTAAAACATATCAGACCACCTTCCTCCAGAAGCCCCATCAACTTCAGAAGCTGTAGCTACCTTCCTTCTGCCTCTGCTCCAGGGTATGGAAGGGAACAGAGCACAGGGTCAGAATACCCTGGAATGCCCCTAAGTCCTGCACTGAGCAGGCTCTGAGTGGTGCCACCCTGATCCAGGCAGCATCCTGGCCCTCACAAGGGCTTTGCCACTCCCAGCCTAAGTACTAAACTAGGGCTACGGTTTTTTGTTTTTGTTTTTTTCCCTTTTCACACCTACAGGTCTTGCATCTGGGGAAGGCTGGGTTCTTTTTCTCCAGGAGGATCACCCTCCTTCACCCCACTGAGGCGCATGAGAGGAGTCACATCATCTCAGACAGGCCTCACCACCCCACCTCTGCACCCTGCCTGGCTGTAGCGGAAGATCGCTGATATTAAAGAGTTGCAGAGGTTCTTTGCTGGCGCAGTTTGCACCACACACAGACAAGCTGCAAAGTTGTTTTCACCCTCCTTCTCCTCTGCTGCACACCCTTTCCTCCCCGCCTCCAGTAGCAGACACACGCACCGACCCCTGCAGCTTCAATTTACCAGTTTAGATTTGGCGCGTTGCAAAAATTCTTCCATGCCTCTGCTAGGGACTGGGACCAGGGTTCCGGATGGAGACCGCCAAGAGAAGAGAGCTGCCGGGGACCTAAGTGGAATCTCCCGAAAGTGGTCGCTTGGAGCAGGGACCAGCCGCTCCCTAGGCGGGCCGGTCGGGACTGAGCACTCCTCTCTTCCTCTGGGCTGTTGGCCTAGCCCACGCCCCGTGGCGGCTCCAGCTCCGACTCTGTCCTAATAAGGAAAGTGGGTGTGCCACCTGGGAGCCCAGGGACTGCCACCCGCCTGCTGGCACGCGCCTAGGGGGTGGGGTGGGGGAACATGATGCGGGGCAACCGGTGGGGGTGGCGAGGGGTTCCTCGGCCAATCACAGGGCTCCGCGATGGCCTCCTGACGCGGCGCGCTGAAAGATACTGCAACCATGGACAGCGCCCAGAAGTGCACACCAAGTGCCAGGGGCTGCTGCGGAGTGACTCTGTTGCAGGCCCCACTGCAGCCGCCGAGGAAAGGTGGGAAGAGGGACACAGGCCCCAGGAGAGGCCATATCCTCGGCCAGCCAGCGCCTCTCTGGCTGGTTGGCACAGTACCGAGAGCCCCAGTGGTCACTTAATGAGCTGGTCTGTTGGCCTGGCTCAGGATGCACTCAGGAAGATTGGTGCTGGGAGGGAGAGGGGGAGGTATTGCTGAGCTAAAAGCCAAGCGACCTTGATGGCTAATAACCAGGAGAGAGGGCTGGGAGGTTGAGTAGGCTGCAACTTTCCTCCCTACCCTCCAAGCCTATATACCCATTCAGCAACCGACATCCTCAGCTCACTACAGAGTAGCCGCCTTTGCGTGGTCCCTGCGGCGAATGGATAACTGTTCTTGTGCAGGCACCATCTATTCTCGATATGTATGCTCAGGGAAAGCTGGGCAATACAAGCTGGCAGCTTTACAGACCAACAGCATGAGGACCACTGAGCTGATTAGAAATATACTCTCTGCCCCCACCCGCTAAGTAAGTGTCAGTGTCTGCAAGATTCTCATATATGTCTATGCACACTCAAGTTTAAGAAGCGCAGCAATAAACGTCTACATTTGCAGATGTGAGCTTATTTTATATCATGGAGTTTTCTGTGCATTTGTCAGTCTTACTTAGGTCTCCAGGCTCCTTTACTCCGGGGGCGTTTGTGCACTTCCTGGAAGATTCCCTATTTTCCTGTCGTGAGCCAGTACTGCCTATCTTACACTTCATGCCTCAGCCCAGGGGTGTTCTCTAGCCTGCCTGCAATCACAGCATACTAACCAAAGGCTTCAAAAACCCCTGAGACCAAGGCCCAACTAAACGAGCATCATGTGGCGCCAGCCCGCAGCATCAGCCTGTTGTCAGTGTGCTGTCCATGAAGTGCAGCCATGAGGCTCCAGTTTTTAATGAACTCCGGCAAGAGTCTGAATCGCTGAGAAGATAACGAAACAGGGTTTTCTGTGCCACTTCCAGAGTTTCAAGTCTGTTTACATGTGCTTAAGGCTTTGTATATCTACCAGTCTCCCAAGGTTTGCAAAGGTTTTGAATCCAGGTACCACACTTCGAGAGTGAAGCTTGTTCACAAGCCTCCCCAACACATTCATTCACAGATGGAATCATGGCCCTTTCTGTATTTTCAATTAGCAACTTACGTTTTCTACTGTGCTATTGACTGTATGTCTATATCTTCCTGAAAACTGTGAGCTCCACGAGGATAAAAACCTCACCTACCTCACATAGCTGGATCTCTAACGCGACATGTTATGTGTGTAGAGATCCTCAGTTAAGCATATGTTAGTGGATAAATGCATGCATGGAAAGAGTGGTTATGTGTATTGTCTAATTCTGTGTCTCTGTCATTTTCTCGTTCCTTGTATGCACTTACACATTTCCTAATCAAATCATTTCTCATTCAGAAAACCCTAAAGAGAAGAAACCAGCAGAGTCATCTGATCCAATTAGAGGGAAGTAATGGGACTATAGAGCACCAGGGTGCACTCAGGTGATGAGCCATGTGGAGGCTGCAGATCCTATCTGCTCTCCTTGCTGACTTGAAACTATACAAATAAAATAGTGCAGACAATCTCACTAACTCTATCAAGAAGAATCCAGACAACTCTCTGCCTTTGTCCTCACTGGAGAATTTGGTGAATGTCACATGACACTGTTTTATGCCTCTGACCTTTTTCTGTTTTTCCTTTTCTCTCTTTCTTCCCTCTTCTTTCTTTTCTTTTTGACTCAGGAGCTCACTCAGTAATTCAGGTTTGCCTGCAACTATGTAGCCCAGGCTAGCCTTGAATTCATGGCTATCCTCATTTCTCAGCCTCCCACATAGTAGGATTGCAGGTGTGTAGCCCCATGCCTGGCTCTGATTTTTGATGCACATTCTGAGTAGGTATTACACAGCCTTGAAATTACAAGTCATTTTCTGATGGTTTTAAATTTCAACATCTTTCTACCTTACTTTTTCTCTGATAATGGTGACCCTTCAAAAGTTTGCCAAATTTCCCTCATGAAGTCTTCCCTATTTTGACCACATGTGCTATTTTATTGAGGCTGTGGCAAAAATTCCCACAAACTCAGTGGCTTAAAACAATATGAACTCATTATTTTATAGTTCTGATACACAATCTTATAATTTGATAATCCAACACAAGTCTTGCTGGGCTAAAAGCAACTTGTCAATATGGTTGTATTCTTCCTGGAGGCTCTAGAAAAAAAATCCTCTCTCTTTTCCAGCTACTAGAAGCTTCTGTATTCCTTGATGTGTGGTCCCTTCCTCCATCCTTAAACTCAGAAACATCACATTTCTCTGATGGTTCTCCCAGCTTTCTCCTCTTCCTTTCAGTGCCGGAGACTGGACTCGGATTGCTAAGCAAGCGTTCTACTGCCAAGCTACATCTCCATGCTTGTAAAATATTTGACACAGGGGGTCTCACTAAGTTGTTCAATCTGGCCTTGAACTCATTCTGTAGCTAGGCCAATCTTGAGTTTCCAATCTTCTTGTCTTGGGATTACGAGCAGGTGCAACTAAATGTCATGGGGTATCAGCCAGAGAAGACTATTTGGACACGAGTTTAAGTAGATACAAATTATTAGCTAGCCAGTGATGACTACACTGGGCTTTTGGGATCCCAGTGTAGCCCCAAGCCTTTCTTAGGGTGCGCTTTACAGTACAAAATCTTATCCTGGGTTGACATTGTTCAGTTAACAAGAACAGTTAGCCAGAAGCAGGACTTTTAGTTCTTTCATTTCTTCAGCATATAAGCAACCTTGGCAATACTTGAGTTAATATGTCTAACTCACGATGCATAAGGCATGATTCAGGCCTTCAATAGGCTCACAGTCACTGTAGTGCAAGGTTAAACCTAGCAGCTGAGAAACAGAGTAGGGTTGGTACTAGTTCTGATGGAATACAGAATGGAAACTAAAGTCTGCATCCTTACCCTTGATATATGCGGTATACTTTTAAATAAAGCTGACAAGTCTTTGACCTTGTTCCTATGAGAAGTAGGATCTATATTCTTTCTCCTTGAGTCTAGAACAATTCCATGACTCTACAATCAATCAAACACAGCAGAAGTCCGTATCTTGTCCATGTCTGAGAGTGGCAGCTTCCATTTTTGGAATATATCCTTTTGGAGCCTGCCCCATGATGTGAGGAAGCTAAAGCCATCTTAAGGAGAGTCCCAAACACAGAGAAGCAGGGGCTTCAGTGATCAGGCCAGTTGCTAGATATATATATATATATGGAGAATTGTCTCTGCTTCTCCAGCCTCAAGGATTCTAATGTGGAACAGAAGAAAACAGTGCTTGCTGGGCTCTGCCCAAACTCCTGGATGGTCACTTACACAAATTTGAGCAAACTTATTATTTTTTTTCTGTGCTTCAGTACCTCTGTTTATAAAGCTGGAATAACTTTCCCCCTACAGTCATTGTACAACCCACCTGAAATCACATAAGTAAGATGCCCTTCTCCTAGTCAGTAATGCCATCATTGCCCATCACGGCTCTATTAAGGACAGAAGGAACAATGCAGTGACTGCAATGGAAGGGAGAGTCTTCCATGAAGCAAGGGGGAGTCTCAGATGCATTGCGAATGGATCAGCAGTCACTAGAGTGAAATGACCTCATTATGGATCGTGTCCCAACCCCACCACATAACATCTCCTACCGCTTTGCTCCTTTGGTGCCTGGATTTTACATAATGAGAAGCCTGTTTCCAGAAAGGCACCACAGGTGTTTCTCAACAGCAACACATCCACCTACGCAGCTGGCTGGTGACATTTAAGTTTCTCAGAGCCCGGGTCCTTCCCATTCTCATCTACTCCACCTGGATGGGGCACCGGATCTTTCTTCACAGGCTCTCATATGAACACTGCACCTACACCCACCTCCAAATATTCTTGTTGTTATTGTACCACTATAAGGCCAGCTGGGTTTTCCTTTCCCGGCCTACTTCTTTATTAACAGGAAGGAGGGTAATGTGGGTATTGCCTAGGTTACAAACAACAATTGGCACACGCTTTCCCTTTAGAAATGAGATTCAAGTAGCATAGCAGACGCTGAGTCGCCACTTTGTAACATTTCCACGCCTTCTACCTCACTGGCCACCCCACCCCCTGCTCTAGCAGGTGTGGCCCCTTGGTACAGACATGTGAGCTGCTTTTAACTCACAGCTGTGATACAGGTCAAGGAACCGCACCTCCCATCGAACTTGGTTGGAAAGGATTGGAGGTTCATTTGGGAATGGGGGACAGAATAGACAAAGGTGTATTAGCCCATACCCTTTATTCAACTGCTCAGCATCTGGGAAATGCCTGCTTTTCATCTTTTGAATGGTCAGATATGACACATTTTCACAGATTGTAGTGAGAGGAATTAATTTTTTAATGTGTTTTGGCAAGGATATTAAATTTTTAAAAGATGGTCTTTGTAAGACTTTTTTTTTTTTTAAAGAAGAAATTCATGTAAATGTTACCTTGCCTCTGCTTCTTTTAAGAAAGAAGAAAGGGACCTTACTGGGCTTGAAGTAGGCAGGGCCTAGATCTCTTGGGAGAATATCCTGAGAGTCAAATGTCCAGACTTAGACAGCACTTGCGTCATTTCTGGGAAGCACAGACATCTTGTGGAGCAATGAATTTAATTTGAAAGGACAGCAGAGAGGGCAACTGCTATGAGTCATCAGGACAATGGGCAGTGACTGCCACTTTATGATGGGGTGATGTTACGGATTCTAAATGTTAACCTGCTCCCAGAAGCCTTCTTGCTGTACACCAAGTAAAGCTATGTTACCTTTGTTAACCATTGTCTCTGATTGGTTAAATAAATGCTTAGGCCTGAGATTGGGCAAAGACAGAGGTAGGCAGGACTAAGGTGCTTGGGCTTTTGAAGCAGAGAGGTTGATGGATAGAAGAAGCCTCCAGTAGAAGGAAAAGGAGCCAAGAGCAGGAAGGAGGACACATGCCATGGGTTAGAGAAAAGAGTATCATTCCATGTGACCTGGAACATCGGCATAGCATGGGGATAACAGCCCAGAGGTCGTATGTATATTATACAAGGCTTTATTCAGGAATAGAGTGAAGGGCTATCTTACATGAGCTAAGATTGCATAATCCAGGCCAAGGCTTGTTAAAATCCATCAGATGTCTCAGTGTGCTCATTTATAATGGCTGGTTAAGGATTAACAACTGCCGACCAATTAACAATAATTTAAATACTGGCAAATAATTTAATTATAATACCTCTACAACTTTAAGATATGCAGCTGTTGAAAAATGAAACCTATGGCTTGGAAGTCTCCCCTTCCTCAGCCATCTGACTTAGGCCAGAGGGTTCATTCTCACCACTCTCTTCCTGCAGAAAAGTAGCCCTGTCCCCTACAAAACAATGCTCTCTGCCTCACAAAAACCATGAGCTGTGGTTTAACATGGCTGAGGGTGCCCTGGAAGTTGACTGTGTTGGAAATATGGAAGCTGATGTACAGTGGGAAGAGGCGAGGCCTTGTGTGTGTGTGGGGGGGGGGGGTCATCAGATATCTTGGATGTCACCTTCACGGGGCGTTGAAGTTGGTCACAGGGTGAGCTAGTTCCTTTTAGAACAGGGTGTTAGGAAAGATCAAGGTTCATTCTGTCCAGGCCTTTGACTTTCTCACCACATCAGCCCTTTCATACACACTCCCACCATTTTGACTCCACCTAATCAGACCCGAGAAAACACCAATGGAGGGTCTTTAGACCTCTAGAACTGGGAATAAAAAGCAAAACGAAACAAAAATTAAAAACCAAAACAAACAAAACTGCCCCCAAACCACTGTACTTTATAGGTATTCAGACTGTGCCATTTTGTTACAGCAATTCAAAACAGACTAAGAGGCATGAATTTTCACTCATGATATCATCATACATTTCCTTTAAGAAAGTATTTGGGAAGGAGATTAGAATGTTAATAATTTTCAAGGTCTGAGATTCTTCCAGCATGATCTCTCACCTCTGAAGCAACCTTATAAGATGAAGAACAGCAGTGACTAACACTGACCCTGTTTTAGAAATAAAGAAACTGAGGTCCCCAGCTGTTCATTGACACGACCAAAGACTGAAATCCAGAGTCAGGATTTGAAAGTCCTCGTCCTTTTTCTTTAGAAGACCACTTCTTTCTGAACAGTTGCTTTGCATGAGGCCTCACTATAGTGTTCTATATGTAATCATAGCATTAATCTTTCTAATAACAGAAAGGGCAGATGTCATCCAGAGATGTGCAAACTAGGTGTAAAATATATCATCTGCACAAAATTATTCAAGCAGCAGGGACCAGACCAGGATTCCAACCAGGCACCAGGTTCCTGAGCCCAGGACTAAAACTGAATTACACCACTGCCGGTCCATGGTCATATTCAGCCCAGTGGCCCATCTGACAAAGGGAATTTGGAGACTGGGAAGAAATCAGAACACACCCCACTACTCTATTAAGTGCCCTTCTCACTCAAGAATGAGCTGGTCACACCAGCACCTATACCGAGTTCTGCTTGAACACAGAGACCTAAAAGTGCTACTCAGTAAAATCGCCGGAAGGAAAGAGCTGCATGTCTCAGAAGCAAGGGCATCCTAGGTATTTTGAAACTCCTGCTGGAGACTGGCTCAGCTGAACGGTTGCTTCTCTCCAATGGTGTACCTCATCTAGCCTCATCCTTCCTCTCCACTTTCCTTTACTCCTCTAATAAAGTGGAAAATCACCATGGAGTCATGGTCAGAAACCTATTTTAATACATTAAAGACTTTTCTATCTCCATGTTTCTTTATCTGAGCGAAAAAAGAAAGAAAGAAAGAAAGAAAGAAAGAAAGAAAGAAAGAAAGAAA
>CAJQZJ010034238.1:3056283-3080399 GCA_907164525.1 Lophiomys imhausi
AAAGAAAGAAAGAAAGAAAGAAAGAAAGAAAGAAAGAAAGAAAGAAAGAAAGAAAAATTTTGAATGGATGTTCTCAACCTTAAAAATCTACTGTTACAAAACTGAATCACTCCACTCCAGAGGAGTGTGATGGAAGGGACAGGGGGTAGAGGGTGGGAGGGCAGGACTGGGAGGGGTGGAAAGAGGGCACTGTGATGGAGATGTAACCTGAAGTAATAAATATTTTTAAAAATGTTAAAAAATGAAAAATAAAACTGAATCACATTAGGTCCATAAAGAATAAGAACAAATAGAAGGAGAAATTAAGTCTTATTTCCAAGGAAATATCTTTATGGACATTTGTTATTTTGTTAAAAGTTACCTGCCAAAACAAACAAAGGTAAAGCAAACATTTTAAAGACCCTCCATTTGAAGCTTGGTAATTAGGGCAAGTCTTGAGAAGAAAAAAGTAGCAAGCTTGATTTGTTGAAAGTCTATTGCTTCCTTGTGTTTTAAATGCTGATGTCCTCAGGGGAATTATCTATCCATGATAGGAAGCCAATAGTTTAAAAAAAAAAAAAAAAAGACTGAAATTCAGGTTGAAGTATGTTGCTTAACTGTTATCTAAAGCACCCTTAATCTTATCTTATGCCTGAGAGAAAAGAAAGAATTCAGTATTTAATGTGTTTCCAATGATATTATTTGGGAAGTAGCAAAATAGGAGTGAAGTTAAAAATTTTTTTGTACAAATTACAAATCCAAAATATACTTACATTAAATAAAATATGCATTTCAATAAGATCTACAGTGAATTACTATGCATTCTGGGAAGCTTCACATCTAGGCAGGGCCAGCATTCATGGAAGAAGCTAAGAGAATGTGCATCCAATCATAGTTAATAGCGGGCTTCTTATTGCCAGTCTGCCAGTCACAGTGAACATGTCATTACGCCACTTGTGCAGGACACTGATTGTTGGGGAAAGGGAAGCAAGAGCTTCCTCAGTGATGAGTGGTGAGTTCATTACAACTGCAGAGGAATCCCAGCAGACAGCCCAGACAGGAATTTCAGTGAACATGTTAAAAGAAGCAGGCCACCCTTTCGAGGCCCAGACACATTTTCTTGCTGTATTATGTTGTTCACCTCCTACAGTGGGTAGTCAGGAGGGTCTTCTACAGGACAGCATGGTCACAGGACTGGGACAATCCCAAGGGGCTGACAGGGCATATGAGTATGAGGAGGAGGATTGCCTCAAACTGTTTCACACCAGAGACAACTGTGACAAAGTCCTCAGACCTGCAATCTCTCCTCTTATCATTTGGCATAGCATTTGAGGTATTCATCCACTTTGTTCCGAAAATCCTCCTTGTCTCAAAAATGATGTTCTGCAGCTTCAATATTCAGTGGATCACCAAAAAATTTAAATGCTTTTCATTTGAATTTGAGTGTGTGAGTGTGCACTCCCATGCTCATATACAAAATGCACATACACACAGGTAAGCACGTGTATGATTTCTAAGTGGTTCCTCAAAAGAGGGCATTATATCCCTACCAGATCTAGACTTACAGACAGTTATGAACTTCTCATTTTGGGTGCTGAGATTTGAACTCTGGTCCTCGGCAAGAGCAGCAAATATTCTTAACCATTGAAACCATCTCTCCAGGCCCAAGAAGTGGACATGTTTTTATTGTTGTGGTTGTTGCTTTTTAGTCCCACAAGCTATTGATTTAATTGAAGGTAAACAATGTATTTGCCCTATATCTCCCTATTTTAGATTTCTGCACCATAGATACTGATGCAGTTCTAGAAGGAAAAGAAAAAGCATGTTCAATTCCTTAACCTGGAACCAATGTCCTGCTGTCATACTGGGCTTCACAGCTAGGCTTTCCTCAGCAATACAGTACCACCCAGTTACTCAGTCAGTGTCCCATCCAACTCTCTTTTCCATGTTTAGTTAGTATAATACAACCCACCCTGCCTTATTCAGCTAAATTAAGGGTGTCTGGGAAATGGTCCTCTCAAGGATGTATTCACCTTAGTCTTGCATGAGATTGTCTCAGAGATATAAGGTAGGAACATGGTTTACTGCTTATAATTTTAGGGATATTTCTCCTGTCCCACCTTTGGATGAAAAGAAGAAAAAAAAAACCCAAATCAACAACAACAACAAACCTTTTAAAACCAGGTTTGAAATAACAACTCAGCAAGTGGACACAAGAACCCTGTTGTCACTTGCAAACTGCTGTAAGAGTGTAGCATAGTCATTTGCTCGATTAACAATAAATCTACATAGCCCCAGCTCCACAGCAGATAGTTAAAATACATTTATTGACTTCAAGCCACAAGAAGAAATGTCAAGGAAATTACCCAAGCAAACCAACAAGTGTCAGGAGCCTTGAAAATAGCACACGAGTCATGTTGAATGCTGTGATAGCCACTAAATGCCTTAGCCCTTCCTCTTCACATCTCTCTCCAATGGTACTGCCCTGCTGCAGAGCGCAGCCACCCATCTCACCTTGCCACACCCTCCCACTGCATCCAGAACGTAATTACTTCCTCAGATAATGATAATAATAAGTGATTTTCAATTCCTCCCAAACTGAAGTCTCATGGAGGAGACGTGTACAAACCAGATAAACACAGAAGAAGAAAAAAATACAAGCATTTTGAACTGCTTATTTAGGTTTTATCAGAACGGCCAAAATGATGGCTTTTAATTAGACTCAAAGACAATGTCTTCCAGAATGATGGCTTGAGCAAACTCAGACCTGGAAACATGGAAGATGGAGAAATACAGCAAATCATTAAGACTGGAATAATTGTTGGGCCAAAGGAGAAAAAAAATCACTTATTCAAGCAGTTCAAACCTACCTCCATTTCTATCTGGTTGGTGAGCTTCTCTGTTTTGAGGCTTCCACTTCAGATGAAATGACAAAATGACACATTTTAAAGCATTTACTATTTTTAAGTCTTAAACTACGTGGTGCATCCATGGGGGGATAGATGCACATCATTGCAGTTGCCCAGGGAGGCCAGACGATCAGAGCTTGTATTACAGGCAGCTGTGAGCCTCTTGCCATGGGTGCTAAATTCAGGTCCTTCGAAAGAGCAGCACACACTCTTAACTGCTGAGTCACCTCTCCAGCTCAAGAAAAGATTTTAAAAATAATCTCAGAAATGTACATCTGCTAATTACCATTGCAATTCCTGAAATATTTGTGCACGTGAATATGGCCATTTGAAAGCGAGTACCTAGAGCTGTACAGACAGGTGAACTGCTCTTGTAGCACAGTAGGCCTGAGGTAGAGAGAAGCCTCGGTCCTTCCCCTGTGTGATGACCTAGCAATGGCTGGGAAAACCTGGGAGCTCAGGAATGGGACCGACCTAAGTCTGGAAAAAACACTTAGAGAAAGTGTGGGAAAAAAATCCAATAATTTCTGGTCTGCACAAACACATCCATGGAAAATCCCTGCAATAGTCTCATTCTATCACAGCCATGAGAGATGTAGATAGACAGGTGGAACCCTAGAGATTTCAGGTAGAGGGGACCCCTGGGCTAGGATGGGTCACTCCCAGATAAGAGTCTCAAGAAAAAAAATATTTTTTAATTAAAAAAAAAAAAGAGCCAAAGCAAGAAAGTCTGCTGGGGTAGTGTTAATCATTCTAAATGTTAATTAATTGCTCCTGCTTGCTGTCTGTTACTTACATTGACTCTGATTGGTTAAATAAAATGCCGAGGCCTGAGACTGGGCAAAGACAGAGAAAGGTGGGACTTCCTGGGATTGAGCAGGAAGCCTGCACTTTAGACAGAGGATCAAGGGATTCCAGCCAGGAGCAGCAGTAAGAAGGAGGCACACTCCATGGGTTAGAAAAAAGAATCTCATTCCACATGGCCAGGAACATCGGCATGTCGTGGAAAATGGCAGTCCAAGGGGATGTATGTATATATGGGGTCATATTTGGGTAATA
This sequence comes from Lophiomys imhausi, assembly GCA_907164525.1. Classification (NCBI taxonomy): domain Eukaryota; kingdom Metazoa; phylum Chordata; class Mammalia; order Rodentia; family Muridae; genus Lophiomys; species Lophiomys imhausi. The sequence goes on from CAJQZJ010034238.1 coordinate 3,060,231, forward strand.
GAATTAAGAGCTAGCTTAGATCAGCTAGGATTGCACAACTCAGGCCAAGGCTTGTTAAAATCCATGCGGTCTCTGTATATTCATTTATAATGGCTGGTTAAGGATTAACAGTCGCCAAATCAATTAAATATAACCTAAATACTGGTTAAACAATTTAACTAATTATTTCTACAAATGACGCCCAATGTAGTTTTAATGAATTTTTATTTCTACAAAAGTCTCTCTGCCCTTCTCTTATTTTCCAAGGAAAAGTAAAATAGCACACACAAATGTAGCTTAGCGTCTGTCTCACACAGCTCTCTGTGAACGCTAGCTCCTCATGCACTCCATGCTCCTTCTAAGGGAGTCTTGTTTCTGTTGACAGGGTATCTTATGCCTCTACCACTGCAGCTGAGCTGGCTCACTGAACCACTGGCCTTCAAGTCTTATATATGCAACCCATCCCTCCTCCCTCTGCACATACATATGAACATGAACACTTATTCTCCCAAGCAGAAAACAGAGGCTTGTTGAGATATGAGCTGGAGGATTCCAGTGTTCTCAACAGTTAGGAGACCAGTATTCCTCCATGAGGGAATTTCCTTTCAGATATGTGAGGGAATATGATACATTGCCTGTCAGTAGAGCAAACAGACTGCAGTCCGACTGTTGTGCAGGAGGCCATCAGGTTCCTTGCATAACCCAATGGGAAAATAGGAGCTGAGTTCTCATGTCACTACTGAGCCTTCGTCTTGATCATTTTTCAGAGTATAGCGCATCCTAGAGCTAGATTACACAGCGGCGAAGCACTCACTCCCTACAACACTGGCAACAGGCGTGCTTAGTAAAGCATTTCTCCAAGGTCAAGGGAGCCTCCCGGGGCATGAACGGATGATCACGCAACCAGCAAGAGTCTGGTCACCCTTTCTCTTCTCTCGGTGTCCCCAAATTTGATGGTCCTTGTGCATCAGCAACATGTGCCAAAACAATTATTTAAAAGGATTTTCTAAATAACAATTCTCCAAAAGTGCAGGCATGTCTGGAATTATCACGTAACTGTGCCAAGTCTCTGTAAAACTCAATTGTCCTTAATGGACCATACTGACCCATGAGTACCAAATACGCCAGCCAAAATAGAAATTGTTTTCAACCTCCAAATAAGCTATAAAAGTGGGAAAAAAAACATAGATAGAACAGACATTACAAATTATCAGTAGTAGAGCATCCACATTACAACTAGCGAGTACTTCTATTTTTAAGCACCAGTGTGTATCTTGAATTACAAACAAAAGAGCCCTTTTAAAAAATACCAAGAATGGGTTTATACATATTTCCCAATGGTGCACCAGCCAGTGTTTAATGATCAGCTCTCTGGACAATGGGGAAGCTCTGATTGTAGCCTTTGCTGATTTTCATGGGGCACCTCATTCTCTTGCACAAGCTTCACTTTTCTCCTGTAGAGAAGAAGAGTGTGTGTGTGTGTGTGTGCTCGGAGAGAGGGAGGTTCAATGTGTAAGGCCTGAAGCTCAATGGCTCAAACAGCCAGTTCACCTACGCAGTGGCCAGTTAAGAAAGAACATGATCCCAATGAACACAGAGAAGAATACAGACAACACTCTTCATGAGCTGCAGATCAGTGCCAGCATGCCACCCATTGTTCTGGACACATATGAAAGGGCTTTAGCACGTGATGCCATACGACTCAAACGTTTTATCCTAGAAATATGTTATCAGAAATGGTCCAGAAAGTGTGAAAGGGTACATACATACAAATGTTTCTCATAGGTAATATATAACATCAAAAAAATTAAAGAGGTTCTTCATAAATAGAGTAACAGGGCTCCATTTTGTTCACACCTTCTGCCCTGTCCTCCAAACTTTGGGAGTCCATGAACTTTCACTTTCCCTAAATTTTCCTTTTTCACTAATTGGAATTTGCTGGCTCAGTAATGTCTTCCTCTCTACCAAAGAAATCAGTGTCATAACCCTTGTGTATGTGTTGTATTGTGTAGAAGAGATTTTAGAAACGTTCTTAGGTCAAGAATCTGGAGATAACTGATTATCCTTGGATATCTGCAGAGCCCCCTATAAACTGGATTCCTTATAGGAAGGATATATGAAGGTCAAAGTCAGAGAGAATTAAGTAGATAAGAGGATCTGATAAGTCAGAATGATGTGACCAAATGAATGTGGGAAGCCTCTAGAAGCAGGGAGAGGTGAGGAATAGAAGGGTTCTTCCTCAAAGTCCCCAGCAGGAATGCACCTCTGCCAGCACGCTGATTTTAGACTTGTAAGACTCATCACTTCAGCTCCTACCTCAAGAACAGAAAGATGCTTCATTATTGTTGCAAACCACAACAGCAGTAAGACACAGTACCAGATGATCAAGTTCCACATGCCCTTTCTTTTCATTCCTGCGAGTGTTCCCTTAAGGCTACAAGTCTAAAAATGACAAAATGACATTTCCCAGACTCTATTACAGGTAGGACCTAACCATTAACATAATCTCATTTAGATATACTTGTATATATTTTAGAAAAGCAGAGGTGAGACAAAAGATGATTTGACAAAACATCACTAGAAAAGCATGTTTGTGGAGACAAATTTCTGGTGGCAGCTTAGTATGTTGTAGGAATCAGGAAGCACTTGATGGGCAGGCAGTATGGACTCCCAGATCGCTGGCAGCCTCCTGACTTCTCACTGTCCTCAAAGAGGCAGTTGTTCTCCTGGTTCGTAAGCTCCACAGTATTCTGAGAGTCTCCCATGGACTCAGCCTAGACACGGCCTGCCAGAACTCCCGATTTCCTATGCAGCTAATTGTATCCTCAATTTCCTTCTGTTTAAAATAACTACAGTTGTCTTTCCTTGACACATCAAACCCTGGAACAATGTATCCTGAGGTCTTATACCACCCTTGGGGACACAGAAACTCCCTACTAAAGGATAAGACCTTTATTTATTTTTTTTTTTTAGAGATGCACAGCTACTAGCAGGCATTGCTAACATCCCAGTGCAGCCTCAGATACACAGCTACCAATACTATTGCTGTATTATGCACCTCATTTGCTTTTCTTGAGCCAAATATTCTTAAGTTTGAGTTTTTTCCTCTTAAGGTACAACAACATGATTGCAATTTTCAGGGGTCCAGGCAATAGGGATCACTTTCAAAAACTTAAAGACTTTGGGAGTTAGGGAAATGAATGGTTCAATCAGTAGAAGACACCTACCATCACTTCTGGCCTCCACACACAGGTATTTTGGCACATACATTTATACATTACACATACACACACAAAAATATTTAAAGACCTTGTATAAGGCAATGGCTCTTAGTCTTGTAAAAGTAATTTTGAAGACCCACAATGACGAAAAAATATGTGATTGGCAGGCTCCAAGAACAAAGGACATTTATTATTCCTCTGCCTTTGAAAGTTCAACAAAGGCTCTAGAACTCTCTTTACAATGATTTGGACCTATTATTCTAAAAGACAGTCTTTTGCATAAGACTCTTCACTCATGTGAATGCTCGCAAGTATTTAAAATAAAAAAAACATAACTGTCTTCAGAAGCTTTCAGAATTCCCAGAAATCATTTGGAATTCTCAAAATTTAATCTATATATCTTATACTTTTACAAATGGCTTTTATAGGCACACACAGAGTAATAAGTTGTAGAGGAATCAAGGTCTCTAGGATTAATAAATTTAATTAAAGATATGGATGAATAAGGTTCAACTAAGCTGGAGCTATCCTACAACTCCATCCTACTCTGAACATTTTAGCTTGTTTTTTAGTTCCTCATTAAAAAAAAAAGAATTAGACATAGATGGACAATGTTTTCCCAAACAGAGGCACATATTTAGTGATTTTGGCTCTATGGGTTATCCAGTCTCTGTGGCAGCTTTTCAATTCTGTCTTTGTAGCTACAGAAGTTGTTAGGACACTAGGCAGATGACACAAACTCACAGAGCGAGTTCCAGGACAGCCAAGGCTACACAGAGAAACCTTATCTCAACCCTCACCCCCAAAATGGACTTGCAATTATTAACCACAAGTCATGAAAATACAGGAAGCAAGTTAGAGCTGAGTGGCAGACAAGCCCCTTCTGTGAACCTGGTTCTCGCCCATCAGGGAGATGAAGATGAAGTTATCTACTCAGGATGGAGATATGAATCTCAGCATTTCTAGGAGAGGAGGGGTGATTTTTTTTTTCTTTGTCTTTTCTTCCAGTGCACACACAGCTCTTCCTTCTCCTTCCCCCAGACTGGTTTCTCTGATAATACCAGACTACTTTCTTCTTAAATGAACAGGGCAGTTACAAACCACAGGGAGCACAGACTCACCCAGGGCTCTTCCTTTCAGACTTTCTCTCTTCAGAAAAGAATCATTCATACATTTCTCCAGAAAAGTGATGTGAGGTCACTAGCTGTCACCTCACCAGTTATACAGAATTGAGTAACTGAATGTGCAGATTCCTGGGGTGGGGGCTTCTGGCTGCTGAGAAAAGAGGCTTTGGCATGATGTGAGGTACACCAACTGCAAAGTGGCAATGACAGCAGTGGAGGCTGTGGAGAATGAAGTAAGACAAGGAGCTTACTGCCCATCTGGCCCAAGCTTCCCCACCTTCAGGGCTAGAGTGATCTATCTGCCTAGGCAGGGGCATGTGTCACTACCAATGGCTCGGCATTTTCTCAGCAAAGACTGAGACTGTCACCACTATAATTTTGTGGTAGTCCTACCAGAGCCAGCATTTAGCATATAAATCAAAAGACTGGTTTTTTCAATGCTTTAAAGAAAGTTAAAATAAATTTGAAGAGTATAGAGAATTTTCTCACAACTCAAGGAAGTGAAAAATGTAAAGATTAAGCCTGAGGAAGGAGACTAAAAGAGCATTCTGAAGACAAATGACAATGCTGTCTTTTTAAATGTTATAAAGATTTAAAAGGCAATATAACATAATCACAAAAGGAGTGAGTCACACGGCCTTATGATGTCACCATGATCCATTTTTTTTTTTTTTTTTTTTTTTTTTTTTTTTTTTTTTGAGACAGGGTTTCTCTGTGTATCCTTGGCTGTCCTGGACTCACTTTGTAGACCAGGCTGGCCTCGAACTCACAAAGATCCGCCTGCCTCTGCCTCCCAAGTGCTGGGATTAAAGGCGTGCGCCACCACCGCCCGGCTTCATGATCCATTTTTTATCTGACCACTTCGCTAATTAAAAAAGTTTTATAATCCTAGCATTTTATATGGTTTCAGATTCTAACCTACAGAAGTTAGCTTTTACGTTTTACACCAAGCTTAGTAACTAACGTTCCCTAAGAATGGAGACCCTCAGGAGCATGGGCTTGCTAGCCATGTTTCAGTCCTATGCTCTTTATCTCCATTGTATCTACAGTCTCTCCACAAAAATAACTGACTGAGCTCTGCCAGCTTCCAGAGTCTAGCTTTCTTCTTTGTGAACCCTTTGTGATTATTACAGATAATGAAATAGTTGCCAGAACTCTCTCAGTCATCGTTTGCCTGGATGGAGGTGTTGACACTCACAAAGATTTTTTTTTAGCCAAGAATTCTTGATGTAAATCTAACAGTTTGTCCATCAGTGGTCACTAGTGTCATGTCTAAGGAATAATTGTGGTGGGTGTTATTTATCAAAAAGAGCCAAAATATGCCATTATGGTCCTAATTACAATATTTACTCAGATGGCTGTATGTATCTGCAAGAGAAAATAATGCCAGAAGGCTTATAGAAGTTCTACAAAAAGCATATGAGGCAGCAAGGCCCAGCTCTATATAATGGTGCCTGTCTTAACTAGGGTTTCTATTGCTGTGATAAAACATCAAGACTAAAAGCAACTTGAAAAGGGGTTATTCCTCTTTACAGTTTACAATCCATCACTGAAGGAAGTCAGGGCAGAAACTCAAACAGGGCAGCAATATGGAGACAAGAGTTGATCCAGAGGCCATGGAAGAATGCTGCTTACTGACTTGCTTGCTCCTGGTTTGCTCAGCCTGCTTTCATATAGCACTCAGAACCGTGAGCCCAGTGTTGGCACTGCCCATAGTGAGTTGATTCCATGCAAATCAACTCTCAATTATGAAAAGGCAGCACAGGTTTGCCCACAGACCAATCTGGTGGAGGCTGTAACGTGGATATCTACATGCAGACATCCACTTAGACCAGCATCTTTGTTGAAGATGCTTCCTTTTATCATTGTATGGTTTTGGCTTCTTTGTCCAAAATCAAGTGTACATAGATGTGTGGGTTTATTTCTGGGTCTTCGATCCAATTCCATTGTGTCTATACCAGTACCACGCACTTTTTATTACTATTGCTCAGTAGTACAACTTGAAGTTGGGAATGGTGATGCCTCTCAAAATTTTTTTACTGTAGAGAATTGCTTTAGCTATTCTGGGTTTTTAGGTTTTTTTTTCATATGAAGTTGAGGATTGTTCTTTCAGTACCCAGGATAATCTCACAGTACCCAGACATGCCAACCCCATAGAAATGGAAATCTGTTTTAAAGATTTATTTTTATTTTTCTTAATTGTATATGGGGTGGGGCACATGCATGTGAGCATGGGTGCCTGCAGAGGCCAGAGGCATCAAATGCCTTTGGAGATTGAGTTAGAAGTGATTGTGAGCTGCTTGGAGTCATGTCCCTGGAAAGAGCAGTACTTGCCTTAACCATGGAGCCAAATCCCTAAGATCTATTTTTAAAACTGAAATCTGTACCAGGATTACTTGAAGATTTTATAATGAAACTTGTGATAAATACTTAGGGTCCCCTGCCTCCACTGGTTATATTCATTTACATTTATTTTTAAACTACTGCATCTATTTTGTTTTAAAGATCACACAGTGAATTTTCTATACAAAAATAGGATCAAAGAGACAAAGGGTATGTCCCAGGAAACTAGTAAAGCCCTGGGACTCAAATGTGTGGCTGAGATGCCCTCTTTCCATGAAGTCACCTGAGACTGTATTCCCACCTATGACACATCAAAATCTCCATCATAAAGAATATGTATATTTGTCAAGCAGGAAATCTGCTTGACACAGGAGAAAAGTGTTTCAGGAAGTTTTCCTGTCCAGTTTGGTAATTCCATTCTCACAGGAATGGCCTCTGAAAAGTGCCATCTTGGCTTTTTATAATAAATGAGCTTGATCCCTCTCAATGGGCATGGCCTTTTTCTAGTAAGAAAGAGGTGTCCTCTGTCCTGTGGATTGGGTTGAGGTTTGGAGTATCCCAGGAGCCTAGGCCTTAAGAAGGTAGAGAGCGGATTAACTGAGCACCTTCTATGGCTGGGCACAGACAGGGAAGTTAGACAGGCTTCCCTATCCCACTACCCGGGGTCCCATCATGATAACCTGCTAATATGATCTGTTTTTGCAATATAGCTATGCATCACTGGGGATGTGTTCTAAGAACTGTCACTAGAGAATTTCATCATTATGTGTATCCCACTGTGTACCTAGATGGGTAGGTTAGTCCACACCTGGGGCCTCTTGACAAAACCAAGACATCTACTAAACAGCACATATACCAGGCTGCCGTTGGTGTGACATGTTGTACTGCTTCACAGCAAACATTTTTAAGTATAAGAAAAGCAAGAGTACAGTATAAAAAAACCCAAGCCGAAGTCTGTGCATAGAATTACTTTGCTGAGGTTTTGTGTCATAACAGTTGGTTTGTTGACCCGTCCTCACCACCAACAAAGCAACGAATTGCACCAAACCTAAATCCAGAGCAGGGGGAAAAAAAAGAAAGGAAGAAAGAAAGAAAAGAAAAGCATTAAAAGATAAGCAAACAACACCAAAACCAGTGAAAGGAAGTTTCCCAGAGCTGATGATAATATGTCTTTAAGCAGAAATGGCAAAGCCCTCTCTCCAAACTCCTATCTGGGGAAAGCAAGTCATGTGGCCCTTATGCAGTAACACTAAAACTTATGACACAGTAATGAATGCTTTTGAAAAGGAAATATCTCAAACAATGTTTATTGTCCCTAGGAATTAGGGAAATACAAAAAAAAAAACCTCTGTGATTTCATCTTACTCCAGTCAGAATGGCAAAGATCAATTTAACAAGCAACAACGAATTCTGTAGGGGATGTGGGGGAAAGGGAGTCCCTGTTCACCATTGGTGGGATTGCAAACTGGTGCAGTCACTTTGGAAATCGGTGTGACAAATTCTCAAAGAGCTAAAAATGGATCTACTGGGGCTGGAGAGATGGCTTAGCAGTTAAGAGCATTGGCTTCTCTTCCAGAGGTCCTGAGTTCAATTCCCAGCAACCACATGGTGGCCCACAACCATCTCTAATGAGATCTGATGACTTCTTCTGGTATGCAGGCATGCATGCCAACAGAACATTGTATGCTAAATAAATAAAATAATTTAAAAATTTTTTAAAATGAATCTACCATATGAACCAGCTATGCCATTCCTTGGCATAAATCCACAGGACTCAACATCCCACTTCTCAGTGATGCTCATTCCTGCTCTATTCACAAAAGCTAAGAAATGGAAACAGCATAAATGTCCTTCAGCTGATGTATAGATAATGAAAATGTGGTAGTACATATACAGTATGGAATAGATTTCAGCTTTAAAGAAAAGTGGAATCGTGGAATTCACAGGTAAATGGATGGAACTAGAGAAGATCACCCTGAGCGAGGTGGTCCAGATCCAGGAGGATAAACATCGCGTGCTCTCTCTCTCATCTGAGGCTCTTAGCTCCAAATCTTCAGACATGAGTATAGATCCTAGAATAACTGCAGAAACGAGGAAAGTAAAAGGACCATAGAAGGGTAGGGGACCAATAGAGAGGGGAATAGCAGACAGGATCCATGTGACCTGAAATGGGGAAACGGGGAAAAGAGGGAGTCTCTCATTAGGCAGAGAGGAAGGCCATAAATACAGAAGGAAAGAGGGTGAAATAACAGTAAGGATGTCTGAAAAAGTCATAAGGAATCATACTATTATCTACCTAAAAATAATACATGTAATACACACATAACTTAAATTAAAATTTCCCATCTGCTTGACAATGATCCCCCCAAGAGAAAAAAACCTATCTAACAAAAACCCAACAGCAGGCATGAAAGGCCCTCTTTTGAGTTGTTGGTGAAGATTTTCCAAGAAACTTTCAAAATATATTGTTATTACTCTTTGTTGCGCCCCAGAGGCGGAAGGTACATCCCTATTGCTGAAGACAATGCACTTCAGACACAGGATCCAGAGTTCCCTGAACTGGAACTAACCTAAAAGCTTCCTCCCTGAGGAGTAGAAGTCATTCAAACATTCAAAGGATGAAAGCAACCAACAGTTCTGCCCAGCTACAATGTTTATGAACAACATCAATGACCAGCATACCATAATTACTCTAAAAGTACAGTAGTGACATGTATATCTTAGCAGTAATCAACTGGACTTAAGACCTCTCAGCAAGGGGGAAATTACTCTTGGTACTGGAAACCTAACTAACTATCCAGGCCTAGTGAAGTCATGGATTTGGAAGGAAAACCTATAAAGTCAGTTTACTAAGCCAGCATAATCCCTAACTATATTCTAAATATTTGACCTTATACACACAGATAAGTGTAATCCTCTCTCCTTATCAAGGAAATTTCTCTTTTCAATGGACAGAGACCATCACAGAAAACCACAACCAATTAAAATGCATGTAGCAAGAGACTTATGGTGCTCAGCCTCAGCAGATACACCTACAGCACAATTCTTGCACCAAAGTCTTAGGAATCATTGCAGAAGAGAGGGTAGAATGATTATAAGATACAAAGAAACAGAAAATCTTCTCTGAGATTGTGCTTCCTAGAAATGTCAGAGGTGCTACACTCATGAAGTCTCAGTTTGCTTAGACTTGTTTACCATGGCTGCCTAAACAAGACCTGAAAAATGACAACACCAATTTACATGTTAACATGGAAGGGGGTAAGCTCTTGGGCTTCAGCCCTGGAAAAAGAGTCACAGGCAACCGGCGGATGCTGAGAGAAGAGAGAGACAAATGGTCTTCCCAGGGAAGGTACCCCCAACTGGTTATTAAGTACCAAGGGGTCAGCCCTGAGATGTTCTACATATAGGTAACATTGTACTGACTGAATAGACTGTATTTAGGAATATGAGTGTGTATGTGTGTATAAATATGTGCATATATGTATATATATATATAAACAATGAAAGAAAAATAGGCCATGAATTTAAAAGAGAGAAAGGGGTATATGAGAGGAGTTCAGAGGGGAAAATAATATAATTATATTATAATCTACAAAAATAATAATTTAAAACAAAACAAAAAGCATGCTCTTGAAAGTGATATAGAAACATTTTTAATCCAAATGTCTATAGCAAACAAAAAAATTCTACCCCAAAAGTTTTAATTCCTGAGCTTTCCTGCATATCATAGTCTTTAAAATAAGAAAGTATTTTATGATAGCTATCAACCTTATGGCATAAAAACCTGGTGTGTTCCACTGAAACTTTCAGTAAAGTTAATACAGAATGTGACAAGGTGCGCTGCTACCAAGACTGACGACTTGAGTTCATTCTCCAGGTCCACGTGATGAAGGTAGAGAACAGACTCCAGCCATTATCCTCTGACCATACAAGTGTCATGGCACATGCAAACCCTCCCCCCAAATAATTTTTAATTTTATAAACATAAAATAATAATTTTTAAAATTTCTGTCAACATATTGGAGAAAACTGATTTGTCCCATAACACTGGCTAAAGATGTCATGTAACATATGTTCTAGCAAAGATGATAGATAGATAGATAGATAGATAGATAGATAGATAGATAGATAGATAGATTAGAGATAGATAGAGAGATAGATGGATGGATGGATGGATGGATAGATAGATAGATGGATAGATGAATGGATGGATGGATGGATGGATAGATAGATATAGATAGAGAGATAGATAGATGGATGGATGGATGGGTGGATGGATGGATGGATAGATAGATAGATATAGATAGAGAGATAGATAGACAGATGATAAAAAGACAGATGATAGATGGTAGATAGATAGATAGATATAGATATAGATAGATAGATAGACAGATGATAGAAGATAGATAGATAGATAGATAGATAGATAGATAGATAGATAGATAGACAGGCAGATAAAAAAGGCCACAGATACAAAAGGCCTGGGACCTCATAAGAAAAATAAGATACCATGTCTCAGGATGACACTATCATCAACTAAAGAACAATTGACCCATTTCTCTGCTTTTGAGAAGAAGAAGGAAGAGACACCAGAAAGCTTGATGGTTTTGAGCCTGTGAGGAATAGGTCTACTGGGAGATACAAAAGATACCCAAGGGGTTAACATGCATGCAAGTTTTCAAAAATAACAACCCAATCTCTAGCACCTCAAGAAAGTGAGAATTTCAGAAAGATAAAATATCATTCCCAACAGAGCTAAACTGAGAATTCACAAAGGAGGAATCTCTAATGGCCAAGAGACACTTGAAGAAATGCTCAAAAATCCTTAATCATCAGAGAAATGCAACTCAAGGAGACTCTGAGATTCCATCTCACACCTGTCAGAATGGCTAAGATCAAAAACTCAAATGACAGCACATGCTGGTGAGGTTGTGGAGAGAGGGGAACACTCCTCCATTGCTGGTGGGAGTGCAAACTTGTACAACCCCTATGGAAATCAGTCTGGCGATATCTTAGAAAACTTGGAATAGCTCTACCTCAAGACCCAGCCATACCACTCCTAGGTATATATCCAAACAATTCCTCACCAAACAACATGGACATCTCCTCAACTATTTTCATAGCAGCTTTATTTGTAATAGCTAGACAATGGAAACAACCCAGATGTTCCTCAACCAAAGAATGGATTAAAAAAAAAAAACTATGGTACATTTACACAATGGAATACTACTCAGCTATCAGAAACAAGGAAATCATGCAATTTGCTGCCAAATGGATGGAACTAGAAAATCTCATCCTGAATGAGCTAACCCAGACCCAAAAAGATGCACATGGCATCTATTCCCTTGTGGATTTTAGCCATATAGTACAGGATAACTATCCTACAACCAACACACCAAAAGGAACAGGAACATAGACTTTGTTATCTGTTAGTGGGACACTTTGCCCTAGTAGAGCTGCCATGTAGGCCCCAGTGCAAGAGGAAGCTCTTAGCCCTCATATGACTGCTGAACTGAGGGGGGCTGATATGTAGGGGCACTCCACTCCGGAGGAGTAGGATAGGTGGGAAAAGGGGGAGAGGTTGGGGGTTGGGACTGGGAGGGGTGGAGGGAGGGAACTGTGATGGAGATGTAACTTGAAGTAATAAATAAACATTTTTAAAAATGTCATTCCCAAATGGTAAATGATCATTTTAAAAGGGGTATGTGGGAAATGTTGGAAAGAAAGAAGGAAAAGGGGGGATGTAATTATATTATAATCTTTAAAAAAATAAAAATTTAAAAGACAGAGAATTTCTTCCAAATTAAAAAAGGAAAGCCTTGAAAATTATAATTAAATTGTATTACAGTGGAAAAAAATTGGCTAGGTCCTAAACAGTTACAAGCTCCTATAATAATGAAAGTACTGAATGTTGGTTTAATAAGAAACTCCCTGGGGGACAAAGAATAGAAAGGAAGTGACATTTAAGAGGGTAAATTTTCCAACTATTGTAAATGGAAATGAATAAATAATGTTGAGATGAAAACAAATCGAGAAATATCCTTATAGCATAACCTTAAGTGTACAGATCAGTATAAAAGCTAGCTACTGGAGTGAAACCTTTTGTCTCTGAGGGGTGCTACTGGGGTGGCTGCTGTGACAGGCACACAAGTCCACTTGTGGTCACAATGTCTTTGGAGCTACTTGATTTTTCTGAATCTTTATAAAAAGATTTTTACTTTTAAATGGTTTTAATGTTTTAAAGAAAATGGGTTTTGCTGTAAAACTTCAACCCGATCCTTCAGAAAACCGATTCTTCTTCCACCGTTCCAATCTCCTTTACGTGGCTTTACTACGGCTTTCCACAGTTGTTAGGTTCTATCAAACCTTTCCCCTGACCTTTTTACTTGCCATGGCCACAGCTGACTCCAGTTGGCATCAAGTTCAGTCTGGCCAAATGGGATGTGAACAAACACACTTCCCTTAAACGACAATAACTCTAGGCCTCGCTGTAGTCCCACTCCAAGTCCTGCCCTGTAAGCAGTTGGTTGCTACTAATCCACTTCCAGTCTCGTCCCTTTCCTGCATCCCATCTGAACACAAGTCTTATGGATCCGTTTCTTGGTGTGTTCCTGCAGCATCTTGCTACAATCCCACCTATTTTCTGGTGTCCAAACCTCATAGTTAGAATCAGCATCTCTGATTTTAGGGTGGACTAAAGTTCCAAAAGTTTTCCTTGTACTCCACCACTCCCCAGGCACTCACAGGTCTCATATCCCCTCACACTCCCAGCAGAACCTGAGATCCTGCTAGCGTACTGAGATTAAAACACAGCATCCACCCATAAGTTCCCAGTATCACAGTCCTCCCGGACTCTGTCAATCAAGTTTTATAAATATCTGTTCTAAAGCTTAGTGTTGTCAACACCTGTAATCCCAACACTCAGAAGATAGAGGCAGAAAGATTTCTATGAGTACAAAGCCAGTGTGGGCTATGGAACATGATGTTGCCTTGAGAAAGCGGGGGGCGGGGGGTGCTCTTCTTGCTGTAGATGGTAATTAACAGAGAGATCCCCAACTGGACATTGTCAAGAGAGTGAGAGACTTGGAGTACTCAGTGAGAAATGGGATGTCTTTATCAAACCCCTTCCCTCAAGGCTCAGAGTCTATATGGAAGGGAAGGCGGAAAGACTGCTCTTGTAGGAGGTAGTGGATGACTCCAAGGAGCCAGTGTCTTCCAGATGCAGCAGAACTGATGATGTACATATATACATACATACATATATATATATACTCACAGAAACTTTGGCAGCACACACATCAGCTATGTGAATTCAAACTGAACAGTCCCAGCATTGAGGAGTGGAAGTGGACACAAAGTCCCACCCTTATCCAAGAAGATATTTGCAATTGATAACTGCTGGGAAAGGGACTATCAGTTTTTTCCAAAGGGGTGTCACTGGGTATGCCAACCACTCTCCAGGGCAAGCCCCACACCCAGGAGTAGATGGCCAACACAAAATGGACTCCATGATCTTTTTGTGTACTTTTTGTTTTGTTTTGATTCTTTTGTATTATTTTCTGAATAAAAAAAAAAGAAAAGAAAAAGGAAAGGACAGGACAGGACAGGAATGCACTTAAGTATGATGGAAGAGAAATTTTTTATATATAAAAGGGAGACATAGCCAGAGACATAGACATCTGAGAGAGTTCAGAGTGGACATGACCAGGCTGAGCTGGGCCATGTGGGGAGAAGGGGGAGGAAAAAGAGGGGAACCAGGTACAGCAGCCAGGAGGCCAAAGGTACAAAAGGGGCAGGTGACCAAAATGTCTGGATGATATAGGGAACAGCCTCTCTAGGAAGGGCTGCCGAGCCCCTGGACTGAAGTGTTTAGGATAGACACAGGGTATGCCAGCCACACCTTGTGACAGGTGGGGATTGAGGGATGCTAGGAGAACCTGGAGGCCAGGTGCTTTGATGTGTTAAATTGGCACCTAAGCCATTGGTACCAGGTTTGAAGTTTATTTGAAATTTAACATTTTCTTTCCTTCCTTATTTCTTTCTTTCTTCCTTTATCTTTTTTGCCTCCATTTTTTGTCATTTTCCTCTTAAGAGAGGAGAGAGAGAGAGAGAGAGAGAGAGAGAGAATGAAGAGAATGAAGTTGGATTGATAGGGAGGTGGGGAGTATTTGGGAGGAGTTGGGGGAGGGGAAATAATATAACCAAAATATATTAAAAAATGTTAATAAATTTTTAAATTTGTTTTTGGGCCAGAGCTGACTATTTACTCTCTTCCTAGGACTTTGTCTGTTAATACCATTGGAAAAATAACAGGCATTTTCCTGTCTAAATGCTATGCTTACCTATATAGGCCTAGTACTGAGTGACGTTCTTAGATCATTTCAGTAAGTTTTTGTTACTAAACAATAACTACTTTGGTTCTTTTCTGGTTAGCACTGTTTGTCTCCTTATCAGTTGGTACCTTCACCTATCTCCTCTAGATCAGCACTATTTTTTTAAGTTGTCCTAGTTACACAGAAATAATTTGTATGCAGTTCTGCCTTATCCACTCTGACTTTTTAAAATGTTTATTTATTACTTCAAGTTACATCTCCATCATAGTGCCCTCCTTCCACCCCTCCCGGTTCCACCCTCCCACCCTCTCCTCCCTCTCCCACCCATCCCACTCCTCCAATGTGGAGTGTCCCTACATATCAGCCCCTCTCAGTTCAACAGTCATATGAGAGCTAAGAGCTTCCTCTAGCACTGGGTAACACCCCTAGGGCAAATTGTCCCATTAATAGGTAACAAAGCTTATGTTCCTGATCCTTTTGGTGTGTTGGTTGTAGGATAGTTATCCTGTACGATATGACTAAAATCCAATTATAGGTGAATAGATAGCATGTGCATCTTTCTGAGTCTGGGTTAGCTCACTCAGGATGAGCTTCTCTAGTTCCATCCATTTGGCTGTAAATTGCATGATTTCATTGTTTCTGATAGCTGAGTAATATTCCATTGTGTAGACATACCACAGTTTTTTAATCCATTCTTTGGTTGAGGGACATCTGGGTTGTTTCCAGTTTCTAGCTATTACAAATAAGGCTGCTATGAACATAGATGAGGAAACTTCCTTATGATTCCGTGAGGAGTCATTTGGGTGCATACCCAGAAGTGGTATGGCTGGGTCCTGAGGCAAAGCTATTCCAAGTTTTCTAAGGTATCGCCATACTGACCTCCATAGTGGTTGCAGAAGCCTGCACTCCCGCCAGCAATGGAGGAGGATTCCCCTTTCTCTACAACCTCACCAGCATGTGCTGTCATTTGAGCTTTTGATCTTAGCCATTCTGACAGGTGTGAGATGGAATCTCAGAGTCGTCTTGAGTTGCATTTCTCTGATGATTAAGGATGTTGAGCATTTCTTCAAATGTCTCACTGCCATTAGTGATTACACCTTTGTGACCACTCTGACTTTTGACATCTGGAGTTTCTTACTTGTTTCTGCCTCTCAATGCCTGATTCAAACACAAGCCATGGCAGATTGTCTTGATTACCTTTCTGTTGCTGTATCAGAGGGTTAGAGTCCATGATAGTAGAATGAAGAATCAGCTGAGAGCTCACATTTTGACCCACAACCGTTAGGCAGAGAAAGAGAGAGAGAGAGCACAGAATTACAGGAGTCTGTTGAAACCTAAAAGCCATCCCACGGAGACACACTTCCTCCAACAAGGCCACACATCCTTGTCAAACAGTTCCATCAACTGGGAACCAAGTATTCAAGTACATGAGCCTATGAATGTCCATTCTCATTTGAACCACCACATGGGTGTTCCTCACATGCTTATTGAAAATAGAACTCTGATTGAAAAGTTGAAAGGATAAGCAAATCTGCTTCTGAGAATCTCAATAGAGTCTCAGATGCATTTTTCCACCCATTAAATATTAATAGAAAAGGCAGCAAAAGCTTACCATAGATCTGTCGTCCATTGTTTAGGAAGTTCTGTTTCATTGCAATGTGAAGGAACAAGATTGCTCAGTACAAGTTTGCATGCCCATCAAGGTCAAATGATGACACATCTAAGAGGTGCAGCCCATCAAGGTTGTTGTGAGAGAAGCCAGCTAAATCATCACTGTTCTCTGTAATTGTAAGCTTACAAGACTGTCTTATAAGAGGGGACTCCCCTGATAGTGTTCCTCAAAATTGGTACCTCAGGTACTCCTCCATCATCATTGGGATGCCCTGTCACTTCTCCTACCCTGTGATCTATAGTGCTAACCTACAACCAAGGACCCTTACTCAGGTCTAGGAAATCAGTCCTTATGAAGCACCATGGGCCACACAAAAACTTACATCAACAACAGACATGGGTTCTATTAACTGTGGGCCATGGGTAAACAAGTGTATACACTTCAGAAAAACTTTGAGCCTTAGAATGTGTGAGTCTTGAAATTATATTGCAGTAAAGTTCTCTTTAAAAGACACTTGGAGGTAACTCAGTATTTGATTGTGAATTTAACACATGTGAGGTTCTGGGTTCTATTCCCAGCACCACAAAAATATTGCAACTATGGCTAGTGAGAGGGTTCTGTAGCAAACCAAAGCTGAAGACCTGAGTTTGACTCCAGGGACACACACACACACACACACACACACACACACACACACACACATACACACACACACCAAATGTAATAAAATTTTAAAACGTAAAAATTAAACTTACACATAATATAACATAAAGCATAATGAAGTTATACAAATAAAATGTATGTCCAAAAGTCCCCTAAAACAGTATAGGTTATTCCCATTGCTCTTGGTTGCCCTTATTCATTTGATTTCTTTAGTGCCCAAAGGTACTGTGTGTGAGCTTCTGGGGAGGAAAAATCATCAACAGTCTTACCCTGTAAACTACAATAGTGACCTGCCAGGTAAGATGTGCCCTTTAGTGCAACAGTTGCATGACTGTTATGGGCATAACCGATCACTTTCTGATTGGATTTGAAGCCTGCTCCACAGGAGAGATTTACCACTGGTACTGCGAACCTGGTCAAGAGCTTGTGGGTCATCACAAGCCCTGGCTAGGGGGCTACTGTTATTCTTTTGCTAATGGTCATATTGTCACACTGCCTGCTAAATTACTCATGTATATATTCATAGACTAATGCTGTTTCTGGTCATTATCACAGAACCTTCTTACTGCCTTGGTGGTGGTTAATACAGACACCCATAACTTACCAAAGTGCTAAGAGCAAGGGATCATGGAGTGCAAAGCCCTCAGTGAGACATTTGTACCACCCCATCCAAGGCACAGGGAGCATCACAGGAAAGGAAACAGAAAGAATGTAAGAGACAGAAGGTGGGGAAATAGGAAGAGAGACCATGTCTTCTGGACAGGATCAGGATGCTTCACTCACTACCTCACCACACCTGTGGCTCTATCAAAACCTGCACAAGATTGGCCCCATCAGTGTTTCCTCACGTATGCAGTGGAAGTGCCTGAGCAGATCAGCACCACCACCACCACCAGAACAGCAAAGGGAAAGCCCCCACTGTTGCAGTCAGGCTCCACCACATCTTGGAGCTGAGGCCACCCCACAGTACTCTCCATCTATCACTCAACATGACTGGGACAGGAAGCAGGCGACTCCACAGCATTCTTCTGATGTGTTCTGTGGATGTGGCTCCTTGTGTAGCCTCTACAGTGGGCTCTCAGAACAGCTGTCTGTCACTGCAGTCTGTCTTTCCCCAACTAACCCTGCCCAGCCTTTGTTCACTCAGGGGTGTTTACCCAGTATTTCCTGAATATATAATACCATCCTCACGTCTGCTTCTTGGGGGAGCCAAATGAACAGAACCACTTAGCAAGGAAAAAAAGTCATCCATCTATTAAAGAACACATGAGCAATCTCTATGTACAAGCTATATACCTAGCCTTTCTCTTAAACTGATGTTCACTGTGATGTCCAAGGGACTGAAGTTTCTTTGGAGCCACTGACTGATCTTCAGTTTATTGAGAACTGCTACCAGGCCTCTCACCAAAATCTACACAAATCTCAAGGCAAAGAATTAATAGTCTCGTCCACTGTCTGCTCTTGTTGAAGGAAGAAACCAGGTCACAGAGATCATGAGGCTGAACCTTGAGGGACTGACTGTGCCTGCCTAGCTCTGGAAACATCTCACCTGATTTAATTACTTAAAGCAAGTGAGCCTATCACAGGCCTCCGAGAGGGAACACAGTGTCTGAGCATGGCTTAATATCATCAGGCTTTGCCAGTGAACCCTGCAGCTCTAGTCTGAACAGCAAGCACTGCTATGGTTTGGATATGGAAGTTTGCCCTGTATTGTGGAACAGTGAATCTTTAAGTGGTAACTAGTCGGAGATTTTTAAGCCATAACTAGGCATGCTCATGTTTAGCATAATTCTCCTTGGACCACAGGCTTTCTCTGAGTTCCTTTCTCATTGCATCTCTCTATCTTACACAATCCCCCACCGTTGTGAAACCACCCCCCATGAATTCTTTACCAGAGTCAACATCAGCATCAGCAGCATGTTCTTGACTTAATTCCATTTTCCTTATAATCACCTCCAGGTATTTTGTTATGGGTAACAGCAGACAGACTAACAGAAATCTTCAGTTATTATCCATGAGAATTGACTTTGTTATCACAGAAATATGGCTTAAAGATTCGTTCAACATATCATAAATTCTTTGTTTCTCCCTTTGCACTTTCCCCTT
This sequence comes from Lophiomys imhausi, assembly GCA_907164525.1. Taxonomy (NCBI): domain Eukaryota; kingdom Metazoa; phylum Chordata; class Mammalia; order Rodentia; family Muridae; genus Lophiomys; species Lophiomys imhausi. The sequence continues at coordinate 3,079,612 of CAJQZJ010034238.1, forward strand.
CCTCACTCCCTATCTGACTTTTCAGACAGAATTAGGATAAGCTGGAACTCACAAGTCTCCGTCTCCCAAATAATGGGATATAGGCTCTCCCCATGCCACTCAGCTTTACTCTGGATGTTTTCATCTGAAAAGCCATGTTGTACCTAATACTCTACTTCCCGGCACCAAGACAGAAAGTACAAAGTGCCTTGGATATTCTTCTTGAGGAGGTGGGTGTTCACATTTTAACTTAGAGCAGAAATCTCATCGTTGGTGGCTGTTTTTATAAAACAGAAGAAAGGGACTCAGTTAATCAAGACATCTGTAGAGAAACAAAATAGGGAAGAGTTGTTTAAGAGCAGGCCTCCTGATCTGGAGAGATGGCTCAGCTGTTAAAGGCTAGGTTCACTAAAAAACAAAAACAAAAAAACCCTCAGCAAAACACAGACACACACACACACACACACACACACACACACACACACACACAAACACACATACACACACACACACACGATAAGAGAAGGCCTCTAGAACAGGTCTTCTCTAACTACATTACAAATAATTCAGTGTGTTTTGCTTGTCCCTTCACTTCTCACACTAATTCACTCAGTGTCCTTTAATACCTCATCCTTATCTTCAATCACTGCCAAAAATGTTCCTTCATACTCCTTACCCTCAGCAAATGCCCACCCAGATGCCTATGCTCAACATCTAAGGACACAGATGCCTATGCTCAACATCTAAGGACATAGATGCCTGTGCTCACCTCCTAAGGACACAGATGTATATGTTCACCTCCTAAGGAC
>CAJQZJ010034238.1:3090399-3115930 GCA_907164525.1 Lophiomys imhausi
TGCTCACCTCCTCAGGACACAGATGCCTATGCTCACCTCCGAAGGACACAGATGCCTATGCTCACCTCCGAAGGACACAGATGCCTATGCTCACCTCCTCAGGACACAGATGCCTATGCTCACCTTCTAAGGACACAGATGCCTATGCTCACCTTCTAAGGACACAGATGCCTGTGCTCACCTCCCGTGGACACAGATCTACATGCTTCCTGACATCCACACAAGATATACTCCACCTTTCTATTTATTTAGATGGATGGCCCAGTTCCTCTCTAAAGGCAGTTTCTACATACACATTCTTCTCAAGGTAACGACATCCCTTCGATCTCATCTGTGTCATCCGTTTCCCCATGGCTCCTGGATCAGTTTCAGCAGACTGACATGTCATTGCTTATCAGGGTCCCAGAAAATATAACAAAGTAACAACAGTCTAACTCATCAACAACAACAAAATACCTTAACTCCCCCCCCCACTCCCAGAAAGTGCCTTATATATGCTTCCATGCATAGCCCCCCTGAAAACTGGCTCTCTTGTCTCATGCTGTCTCTCCATTTTCCTTCCAGTGAGACTTCCTTCTACATCAACACTGCTCCAGTCCTGTGAAAGTCAACAATGGATCAACATTGCTAAGACACCTTCCCATCCTCAGTTGATGATAGCTTCTTTTAAATTCCTAAATCCTCTCTCTCTTCTTTCTCTTACTTATTTATTCAATTTGTAATATATTTTCATTGATCCTGTCCTCAGATATACACACAACTGGCTGTTTCACATTGCTGTTGCTGCTTCAATCCACGGACCTGATCATCTCTTCTCAGGGCCTGTGTGGGAGTCCCTTAACAGGCTTGCCCAGTCCAATCCTTGACGCTACAATCTTAACACAGCAACAAATAATCTGTGTGTGTATATGTGCATATGTGTGTATATTGTCTGTGTGTGTCCATGTGTGCATGTGCACACAGGGCCAGAAGACCCCTCAGATTGTAATTCCTCAGGCACTGTCCACAAAGTTCTGTTGTTGCTGGGATTTTTGTTTGTTTGTTTTGAGGCAAGGTCTCTCCCTGGCTTGGAACCCACCAGTTACGTTACACTGACTAGACAGCAAGTCCCAGAAATTTGCCTGTCCCCATCTCCCCAGTGCTAAGAACACAAGTACACCCACCATGCCTAGTTTCTTTTCTTTTTTTTTTTTTAAGCATAAATTCTGGGGATGAAATTTACAACCTTGTGCTAGCAAGGTAAGCATTTTACCAACTAGGGCAGCCCCTCAGACCTGCAGTGGGTTATTTTTTAAGTGGAAATCAAATCAAGCTTCCTTGGGCTCAAAACCATTTAGTGACTTCAATATCTCTCCATAAAATCTAGCATCTTCTATAGGGTCCAGGCGCTACTCTGGTGTCTTAACAGTTCACCTTTAGTCACCTCATTCCAACCGCACTTGTTGCCTTTCTTTTTCTTCCACCAGCAGGACATGCTTCCTTGGGGACTTTGTATTGATTCCCTCTATCAGAAAGGCTTTCCCCAGATATTCTCCCAAATAGCTATCTATCTTTTCTGTGCTCCAGCCTCCATATACTACACCTGTAAACTCACAATAGCTATTTCACTCAACTCATACAGTAGACACAAGTGATGTTCATGACATTAGTGGAACTGTATGATGTGTATTATCCCTCAATTCTCTTCCAACTTCAAAAGGTCCTTGAAATGCTGCCTGAGACTTACATGAACATCTTGTTTTTAACTTCATTTACTTCAACTGCTGTACTATACTCCACAATGAATGTATACTATACCTTATTGATAATCCATTGTAATATGTTTAACACTGCTTGCACAGCTCCACAAGGCCCTGTTCTATACAAGTACACATTTCTTTCTTGGATGAATGTCTATGACTGTAGTTATTGGATTAAAGTATATACATATATCTAAATAAGATGTTGAAAAAAATTGCCTTACATGAAGACTTTGGCCACATGTAGTGTTAAATTATCTTAGTGTTGGATAGTAGTAATTAATAAACTCATCCCTTTCTAATGGTATGAAATACCACTTTTATCATAGCTCAACTTACCGTATATTCCAGAACCATATCTTGCCTTTTGATAAGTATGTGTTATTGATTGACAAATACCTCCCTTTTAAAAATTGTCTGCTAGCTATTCTTGGTTTTTGCTTGTTCGTGCTACTTTTCCATTCACTCCTGAGGGGCAGATTGTCACATTCCAGTCTAGTAAATACCTGACTTGTTGTTTGGCAGGGGTCCTGTCAGATTTATACAACTTGGGGAGAAGTGACACCTGTGACTCTGAACGCCTTCTCCTCCCACCTCTAGCCCAGCATCATAGTTTCTTCTGAAAGCTAATCCACGTTCACATTCTTTAAGTAAACTACATCGGGCCATGACCTGTTATCTCGCCAAGTACCACTAGATTCAATTTGCTAATAATTTATTCAGGATTTCTGGCATCATTGCTCATGAGATTAGCTTGTCCTTTTTTTTTTTGTAATGTGAGCAGATTTTGAGGTCAAAATTGTGACATTTTCCTTTTTTCTCTCTTCTCTAGAAGATATTGCACAGCCTTTTGAGTTGCCTTTCCTTTGATGGCAGGCAAAACTCACCGGTGACTGTGTTTTATCTCGTTATTCTCTAGGGAGCTTCTTTTTAAAGAAAGGGGAAATTTTAGCTATGTAGCCAGTCCCCCCAAAACACGCAGACGGTGTAGATTACATTTCTTATAGCAGTGTTATGCAAGTTCTGTTTTTCTAATGACTTTTCTTCACCTAAATCCTTAAACTTGTTGATATGAGCTTGCTCCCACCCTTTTACTATTTCAGGGTCTGGACGATAGTTGTCCACTGTTACTCTCAAATCACATATCTTCACTTTTCCCTCCTTGTTTCCCTCTTTGGGTCTTGACTAGAAAATAAAAGGCAGAGCGTCGAGGCCCACCAGGCAGAAGGCCTAATGGCTGGGCTGAGTGAGTCCTCTTTCAGTCCCACCCACCCTTTTTCAGGTACAGTAAGGGAGCCTAGGAACCCATGCTGGCATGATAGGACCTGCGAGGCTGTCTCTCGGTGCAGCAAGGACTTTAGAAAGCGGTACTTCTGCAGTTTATTTGAATGCTGCCTCCCCGGGGCCCCTCAGCACTTCACAGTACACCTCTGCCCTTAGCTGATGATCCTCAACTGAGATATGATTGCACACAGTTAACAGCTGTACCTCCCAATGTCATAAGCAGCAATCCTTCTAGTTTTCTTTCTCTGGGTTTTTTTGTTTGTTTGTTTGTTTTGTTGTAGTGCAGTGGTTCTCAACCTGTGGGTCACAACCCCTTTGAGGGGGTTGAACCACCCTTTCACAGGGGTCCCATATCAGTAATCCTGCATATTAGATATTTGCAATTCCTAACAGTAGCCATGTTATAGCTATGAAGTAGCAACAAAATAATTTTATGGTTGGGGGTCACCATAGCATGAGAAACTGTACGAAAGGGCCGCAGCATTAGGAAGGTTGAGAACCACTGCTCTAGTGATTGTGTTTTGCTTTAAGATAATTTCCAAGAAAGGAAATAAGAAAATATCATCTCTAATCTGCCTTCTAAAGACCATATGATCGTTATGGTCAACTCAGTGGGATTTTCGTGAAATACATTGTATGTTTACTTATTCATTTATTTAATATGCATAACTATAACTGTATTTGATTTAGTACCATTTCCAAAACAGTGCCTTTTCCAATGTAGGAATATGCTATGTCTCATTGTTTCCTTGGGCCTTCTAATACCACTTGCTTCTCTGTTGGTTGAGACAGGATGGCATAAGTGCTCTAAGGCTAATTCACAGCCATCTCATGCTTTTCTTTCCTTTGGAACTGGATGGGTTCATTGATTCTAGTCCTAGGAAAGCCTATTCATTCTTCTTTAATATTTTATCCAATTGCTTTAGCCGTACAGAGCTGTAGGTGTGTGCCATCTATTGTCTTGGATCTTTTAGGAAGATAAGCTGTGATCTGCAGACACAATAGTTGGGCTTTGCTCTCTCTTCTTTTCCAAAACAGGCATCCCTGATTTATTCTGCGTTACTGACAGTTGAGAAAACAAAAGCAGGTGGCGCATTCACACGAGTTCACTGTCTAGACACAGAGTCTCATGAAAACAGAAGTTATGTATGTAAATACATACATTTAGTTTGTTAGCTGTTACTCAAATTCTTCAAATCTTAACTATTTACTCAATCTGTTCATTTCTAAAATCCTATGTCTTAGTATAATTAGTATATAGCTTAGCATATAGAGTATACCACTCTCTTATGTGTGAATCATGCTTCTGGTGTAAAGTTTAGGAGTAGTAACCTTCACACCAAAGTAAACTTTGTGTTGGGGAGCTGCACACATCAGTATTAAATATTTCTGTGTGACCTTTCATTTGCCTTTGAATTTTATTCTCACAATTGCTATTAAGGTTCCCTTATTGTTTGAACTCATCTAGTATATTTCCCCTTTGTTTTCAACCTTTATGTTAATTTTGGGTGTGGCACTCATTGATGGCATATGATTTCTATGCCGGTCAGTTTTTGTTACTACTGAATACTTGGTGGACTCCCGACTCTCCTCAGCATTTTAATTTTGCATCTGTTCATGGTTTTCCTCTGGCATAAGTTCCATTCCCTGGGCCATCACGTCCTTTTTACGGCATTCATCCTTTCCAAACAGCTGATGATGCCAGTCGGTGCTCTGGATGTGAGGTTCATTTCAAATGTGTGAGCTTTTTGATTTCCGAGTCTGCTTTGGGCGACCAAGGGAGAGTAGCAGCGCAGACAGTATACTAGGCTCCAAGGACACTTTGTTGTCTGAGATCAGAATCATTTCTGCCAGGTGCTCCCAACCATCCAAAGACAGTCCGGTCCTCTTCCGCAAACCCCAGGGTCAGGTGCTTCTGTGGGGCCATCCCTCTGCCCCTGAGCACTTGTATGGGTTTGTCAGGAGACGCTGATCCACTTTTCACCAGAGCATGGTTCTCCAACCAGTCCCCATGGATCTTTCTTCTGTGCCACTGTCTCCTCTTGTGGCTTCTCCTGGCATAGCTCCCGTCTCTGTTCCTTAAATCCTTTCCAAGTACATATAGCCACACACAAGACTGTTTATGTAGAAGCATAAACAGTAATGTATACCAGATCAGACATTCTCAGCCACGTGTGAATTTTATCCCCAGCCTCGGAGCATTTTTAGTTGTCAAAACTGGGAAACAAACATCTACTGGCAGAGGACAGGGATGGGCCAACACTTCGGGTCCACAGAGCAGCCTCTACCCAGAGATTACCTGACCCAAATTTGTACAGCCCCAATGCTGATCAACTGTGTATGGCTGCTCTGAAGGAGTTGTTGATCTTATACGCTGTGAAAACAGCACTGTCGTCAAGTACTTAAAAGTTTTAATTGCTCATAGCTCCATATTTAAAGGTTTAAAAATAAAAATAAATGCTATACCTGAAATTTCTGAAAATAACAAAGGAAGGTAAATTCAATTAAATCTGGAAAATCTTAATGTTTTTCAGGCTGGGAGATAGATATATAAATGTTCATTATATTAGAGTTTTTTTTTTTTAGTTTTCTTTTCTTTTTCATTTTGTTTTTGTCTTTTAAGATGTGATTCTGCTATATAGCCTAAGATGGCCTTAGAATCTTCTACTTCTAGCCTCCCAAGTGCTAGAATGATAAGTATGCGCCATCACATTCAGCTTTTTTTTTAACTTTTAAAATTTGAAATTATATGTAATATAGTTTAAATGGTTTAATTTATTCTTTAAAATAAAACATTGTATAAAATTATACAATATATATATGTGATAAATATATAGTTTCAATAATCTTATTAAATGGTTGGGTTTGGGGCTTGGCATCAGACACACTCAACAGCAATTCCTCTGCCAGTAGCTAAATAAGCAGGGAAAGGGGAGTTCTTTGGTAAAGGGAAGACATTCTATAAAGTACATCTCAGACGTGACCTAGCTAACCAGAGCAACCATGGCACTACACAGCTAGAAATAGGACTAGGTTATGAATACTTAAAAGTTAGTCAGAAAACAGAAGATTTGCCATAAAGCATCATGGAACATTGCAGTTTTAAGAGAGACTGATTTTGTTGATGTAATCTGTATGACTTTTCTAGAGGAAAAAATATCACTCAAAATGATCCCATTAGATTTAAATTAACCATTGTAATTGTATTAAGAAGGAATGTTTATGGTGACTAATTTTCATATAACTAATTCTTCTTGAGATTCTAAAGGCAATGGTAGAAACTGAAAGTAAATGCACATAAGATCCAGATACAGGGAACAGATGAGCCTTGGTCACCAGGGCTTGAAGTGGAGGCAAATGTGTGTGTGTGGGGTGGGGGGGGGTAATTGGTCTGCAGGCTTTGAACAGCAGGTAGATAAGATGACTGTAAGTCTGAGGGCAACCGCACAGTTATGATAACAGAGGAAGGTATACAAAGAGAAAGGATACAGTACCAGAAAGCAAGCAACAGAGCAGGACTGCTGCCACTTCGAGGCTTTAGCTCATGAATCCATAGTGACCTCTACCCATTTGTTCGAGCGATTCCATCTAGTGACATGGGTGTGCTCCAATAGAGGCATGGCGAAGACACAGCCATGTTCTAAGTCTTCTGAGTTTTATGGACAAAGAAAAGAGACTGGTGCCTGCTTTTGCTAAGGACTGTGTTGAGCAAAGAAATCTTCCTGGAAAAAGATGTAAATGAAATGAAAGGAACAAGTTAGGAAGCAGTGAATCAGCTGCCTAAATCACATGAAACAATCATCCTGTGAATTACCCAGACAGTCAAAAGGAGGACAGAAGGTTGTGGTCTAAAATAGGCTCTCAGAGATTGAGACTTCAGATGGAGTCATTTCTGGTGATGAAAATGCCCACCATGTGAGTACAAGACTAAGCTGTTGATGTAACGTTTCTGTTGTCAAGGTGGGTAGTCACAGGAAATCCAGGGTTATCCCGATGACTCAGCCCTCTGTTTCCCACTTAACAGACCCTTTACTAAAAGCAAATGAGTGTTTTGCAGGTACAAGTATGGTGACACAAATCTCATTTCTTGTAGGATGCTTGAGTTAGGTGGGCTTTAGGGGTCCTGAGGAACAAGCAGATGGCAGGGGTCTCCCTGCAGCTTGAGAAAGCATACAGAATAAATGAGGGAGCTGGCATTACCCTGTGGTGGTGTCTTAAGAACAACCCTTCCTGATTTTCACATACTGCACTCCTCACACATTGGAGCAAAGTTCATGACCTAGAGTCAGTCAGACACGTTTGTGTTTATCATAATTAGTTGTTTTATTAATTCCGTGAAGAATCCCATGTATTTCAGAAAGGATTATCCAACAGCAGCTGAAAGCCAGACCTGACCTCCAGCTGGGTGATGATAGATTGCTTTTGTCACTCAGTGGCTGTCCAAGGGTAGAAAGGTCAGTCTGTCCCTGTTAAATTATGGACAACATAAGTCACCTTATACCTTCCTGTAGGTGCTCAGGACAGATGCAGCACTACCCGAATCAGAAGTGCCCAATTATCCATGGGACTGTAAATGTTAAAACATCAATAACTGCTGATCTCTCCCATACTTTTTTTTACTACTAAGTTCTGAGTTCACCTCTCGAGATGATCAAAAGGAAACATGATGAACTTGAACAGCGCCGCACTGCAGGGATGCCCCTGTGTGTCAGCCATGTGTCAGTCAAGTGTTTGTGAGCGTGCCCTGTGACCCAAGCATCCTGTGATTGAGACTCGAGATAGTTCTCCACCTCAAGAGATTGCAGGTTAGTGAAGAGACATGGTCAATGTTGGGATTTAATTGCTGAGTTTCATTTTGTTTGTGAGCTACGTACCACATGCTTTGCTTAGTTGTAGAAATAAACACCCATCTACCCCCTACGTTGATTAGGTTGTGTTCAGAATGCTTTCTACATAATCAGGAAGATCTCTTCGGAGGAAGTGCCTTTTGCTGACTCTTGAGTGCAGAGCAGAAGTCTCTAGGAGAGAGCCCTGAACATACATTCCAAACAGAGCATCAGAGTCATGAATTGCCCCATTCAGCTGAGAAACCATGAGAGGTTTAGAATAGCTGCAGTCAGTGTCTGGCATGGGGTTCACTAGCAGGCAGAGGAAGATACATCAGAATGAGTGTTCATTAAGTTTCAGAATTTAACCCTCTTTTTGGAGAGAATAGCAAGCTACTCACTTAAGCTTCTTTAGCAAGGGGATAAAATAACTGTGCTGAACCTGAATGGACCATTCTCTAGCAACGTGGAAATTGGCTTGTATCAGGCAAGCCTGGATACCGGAAGTGCAATTGGATCCAGATGATTGGCAATGGGGATAAAACAACAAAATCAGAGGATGTAACAAATAACTGAAAGTCAATGGGATCTTAGTAGGTGTTTAGCGATAGAAGCTGATAGGAGCAGAGGAGTCAAGGGTGACTTCCATCTGGATTCTGTACGCCAGGTAAACGAGGCTGGTACTAGCTCTCATCCCAGAAGAGGAGGAAGGGGTTTTCAGGCAGGGGACACAGTGGGTTTTGCACTGCCCAGTGGTAGGGAGGTTTAGTTAAACATTAAAATTAAGAATATGAATGAGATTATGAAAATTAAAAACTTTTGTTTTGTCAAAAATTCTGAGAAGATGAAAAGACAGGCTACACTCAGAGAAAAAAAAATCTCCAAGCCCATATCCCACAAATATTCTCTATCCAAGGTATATCAAGAGGTGTCAAAAGTTAGCAAACAAACAATCTAATTAGAAACTGGGCAAATTTTTCACCAAAAACATAAGCTGACATGTCACTTAGGAAGAGATATGGTAAGTAGGCATGTGGAAATTAGTTCAACATCATGGACCACAGGAAAATGAAATGAAACGGGAAAATAAAATCACCAGACAACCATTAGGCTGACTAAGAAAAGGCAATGAAAACAGTAAGTGTTGGAGAGACACAGAGAAACAGTGCAGGACACAGTGCAGACGAGGCTCTAAAAGATGGCAAGAAAGGTCCACATCTAACACTACTTCCAGCACAGCGCAGAAGCCAACAGCCCCTGTTTGAGGTGATGAAGAAGTGGCAGGTTGCAAAGCTTAAGCTGGCTGAGGTTTGGCGCAACTGTGGAGAGAGAAGAGGGCATTTAGTAGAAACACTCACATTTCTAACCCTCACCATATTGCCTGCAATGCTCCCCCAGAGGACTCTGATAAAAATGCCCCTTACCTGTGCAGTCAGTCCACTCTCAGGGCCCTCATCTGCCCATGGCTGTGGGTACTTCAAGTGTGGTGAATGTCACAGAGGAAGTGACTTTTATCACATGCAATTTTAATTTAGATAGCTATATGTTTTTAGCAAATTCTCCATCAGAAAATGCTCATAGCAGGCTATAAATTTTCTTTTTCTTATTATTTTATTTTTAATATCCTCAAATTTTTATTCTGTGTGCATGAGTGTTTTCCCTACATTTAGGTATGTGCTGCACATGCATGCCGGGTGCCCAGAAGAGTGGTGGAACTGCAGTTGCAGATGGTTGTGAACCATGTGGGTGCTGGGAACCAAATCTGTGTCTGCTATTTAGAACTCTTAACAGCTGAGCCATTACTTCAGCTCCTACTAGTTTATTTTTTAATTAGCATCCAAAGTATTAGGTTTCATTATGACATTTCCAAACAAAATCTGAATTGACTCTCCAGCCTCTAGCCTCCTCTCCACTTTCAAGTCATATATGTTCTTTGGTTCTCTCCTTTTCAGCACCTCCCCCTTTAGACACTTTTCTTGTTTCTTAGTGTTTACCTATATTCACACTCATTTCAGCCATATATGCATTAAAAACTGGGATCAATGAGTGAAAGGGAACAGGTGCTTTTTGTCTTTCTGAGAGTGCTTCTTCATTTAATATAATACTTTACAATTCTAACCATGTCCTTCAAATTTCATACTCTTATTTTCTTTATAGCTAGTAAGCATTTTCATTATCTACTCATCTGTTGATGGACATCTAGGCTGCTCCCATTTCCTTACTGTTTTGAATATAGAAGCAACAAACATGGATATGAAAGTGCCTCTGTGGTAGGATATTGAAGGAACATATGTTTGCAAACACAATGTGGTCCTTTTGGGTAGTAAGGAAAGATCCAGGCCTAAAATCCAAGCACATAATTTTCTTCCCTGCGCTATTCATAATTCACTATAAAATCCTTGACCCTAAAATTTCAAATAGCAAGCATTCTCCTCATTCTTCTACTGCTGTTCTTGATTTTCAAATCCTCTTTGTCAAGCTTGTATCACACATAATCTGGCAGCACAGTAATACTACATACTAACCCTGAGGGGTTGAACATTCTACTACACATGTTTCTCAGAGTATTGTAAGACTGGAACAGACTTCTCTGCTCTTGTGGCATGGCTAATGTGCACAGGCTAAGAACAGGAGAGTCTTCAAACCCAACCTCATCCTGTACCACGCTCCCCATAGTTCTCAGGCTCAGCACACAACCTTCCTGGACTTGGAAGCCTTAAGAAAGAACTTCAAGAATGGAGACAACATGGTTATTTGAAGGAAACTGGGGTAGTTATGTCAACTTGACGCAGGCTAGGATCACCAGGAAAGAGATAACAAAGGAGTCTCTGCATTGGAGTTGACCTGTGGACATGGCCTATGAGGGTTTTCTTGGATGAGTTCACTAAAATGAGAAGACCCACCCTGAATGTGGATGGTACCATTTCCTGGGCTGGGCTCTGGCCCATATAAGACTAGACAAAGCCAGTTGAGTACCAAGCAAGCAATCAAACAAGGACCCATGTGTTTTTTTTTTTCTCTCTCTCTCTCTCTCTGCTCTTGACTGTGACTATGACACTCACTGTAAGTTCTTGCCTTGACTTCCCCACAACAGTGGGCTATAACCTAGACCTATGGGCCAAGTAAACCCTGTCCTCTCTAAGTTGCTCTTTGTCAGGGTGTTTTAGCACAGAGTCAGAAATAAACAAATGATGCCCATGATTAGTGCTTACTATAATGTACGTATTAAATATCCTCTGAAGGTCATTGTGCTAATGTGTTAGATTGAAGCATATCAGCCCTGCTGGGGTGTCGTGGAACCTTTGCAGGATAAGGCCTAGAGGGACACAGCTTCATCATTGAAGGCATGCCCTTGAAGGGGCTTGTGGGACTCTGGTTTTCTCACTGCTCCCTGGCTTACGAAGTGAGTGGCTTTCCTTCAGGACACCATTGTGTGATGCTTTGCCAGAACAGAATCTCCAAAGCCATGGAGTAAGATCCTCTCTATCTCTCTCTCTCACAACAATCTCTGTGAATTAGCCCAAGCGGGCCTGGAAATCAGTGTACACCACAGGCAGATCTTGAACTCACAATCACCCTGCCTCTGTAACCCTGGGATTACAGGACTATGCCACCATGCATAATATTAGCCTTTTCTCATTAAAGCTAATTATCAGAGATATTTCTCTTATAGTGACACAGCACTTAAAACACCACTCTCTTTCATCAGGTGAGATCACCCTACCTGAAGACCAACTTCAGTATTTGTACTGCTTTTCTGCAAATCCCTATCCTAATCCCTTTAGATCCTAATCAGTCATGTAACCATAAAGAACAGGGAGCACTATGATAATGCGAAAATATGTAATACAGACTGTCCAGGTGGCCCAAAACTCCCCCTTCAAATGGTGCAGTAACTTATTAGATGACTCTCAACCTCTGTGTTGTAACCCCTTTGGAGGGGGCTAAATAACCCTTTCATGGGGGTCACCTAAAACCATCGGAAAACACAGATATTTATATTACTATTCATAACAGTGCATCAAAAATAAGTTTATGGTTGGGGGGCATCGCCACAACGTGAGGAACTGTACTAAAGGGTCGCAGTGTTAGGAAGGCTGAGAACCACTGCTCTAACACATTTTCGCCAGAAACCTAAAACCTCCAGTAAAAGTTGCTATGCTGGCACCCTCTAGAAGAGTCTCTTCTACTCAGCAATTGTTGATTAAAGAAGTTCCTGGGGCAGCAGCTTCCTGACATGTGAGTGGTTAAAGCAGACTTGGAAATGGAGACAGTAAGGACAAGAAGTGTGTTTCTACCTATTCTCTTCCCAGAGATGCTCCTCGGAGTGCCTGCAGCATCTGCCGTTTTCCCTGTAATTGGAGAGCTTGGCTGATGCCCCTCAAGTGTTTCTCTGATGGGGAAAGCAGCTTAGTGGAGCCTTTCAAGGATAGCTTGCACATTAAAAATTGATGTAGCACTTTAAAGTTTAATATTTAAACAAAATGCTTAGTGTTTACTGGTACTGCACATTTTCATAGGTTTAAAAAGTTGGGGGAAAACTTTAGGGTTGGCGAAGTGCCAAAACCACTTTAATATTTAAGGTATATGTTCCCAAAAAGCCAATTCAGATTCTTTGGCTTCGGTCTATTCTATATAATGGTTTTTTTCCTCAGCCTGCAGACAATATTTAAGTTGGGAAGGCTGCCTGAACTCCCTTCTGGTAGCCATGGGTACTGGATGAATCCCAGTTCTCTGCTTCTCCACTAGCCATTCCCAACCTTTATCTCCGCAAAAACCTTTGAGGGTTGCCATTAACTGTAAATGATAGAACAAAAATCCAATTATTTTAAAAATTCATGCGCATTAAACAAAGTTGTTTGTGTCGGTAGAATAAAATGTGCACAACAAAGATAAAAAGTGACCAAATCATCAAAGTGAGGACGTAGAATAGACAAGGGAGGGGAAGGAGCTGGTATAAGAGAAGGATGAAAACTGCCTGTCATTAGATAGCCTAGCTAGAGGTGGATCAGCGCTTCAGGAATAGAACAAGTGTGAGCTAAAATCTATTGTGGCTAGCTGCATGAGTTACACATGGTGCTGGTCCCATTGCAGAGCACTGGCACCTTCTGGATTTCAAGTAAGTCAGGACAGAGTGACAGACACTGCATGGGTGTTTCCTTAACTGAGCAGCAGTGAAGGCTCCAACTGTCACCCAGCAAAGACCCACCCTGACTAAGAACAAATGAGACTGGCTCAAGGACTGCCATGCCACAGAAGTGACAGAGGCTGGAGCCACCAGAGGAGCTCTGATTGGTTAAATTGAGGTCACAGTCCTGTCCCTCATATTCTAATTTAGGAGCAAAACAAAGCAAACCAGTTCAGCAACAACTTTTTAAGTGTGCTATGTGGCCAGACAAGCCTGTCCTCCTTGTAATTGCAGGGGGGACTTGGATATAAGCAAGTAATGATGAGGGTTATCAAGACTACAAGGGCTACAAGATTGTGTAGGGTCAGAGTCAAGACAGGGGTGACTACTGTATGCATGACGACCAATGAATGTGGTTTTGTGAAGACTCCACCTGGCAAGGGACCTATAGCAATTGGAGAAATAGACCGCAGGACCACCAAGAGAAACTGCACGTGAATGGTGGTGCCAGAGTCAGGATCAACAATGTGCTTGGCAGCCAAAAGAAGCAGAACCATGCAGAAGCGGGGAGAGAGTAGAGCCATGGTGTGCTTCCCATACGTGATGTTTTCTTTCGCTCAGTGTGCACCCCACTGGCCCACAGCCCTGGCAGACTTGTCCCTCCCCAGTAGATGAACGCCCCTTGGACTTTCTTTCCCTGTCTGGTTGGGTGGGGAATCTACCAGAATCTGTATTCAATGGCCAAAAGACTTTTCAGCACTACAATTACTCAGGCAAATCTTCTTAATAAACCTGGTAGATTAACCTTGGCATTAAAATGTAAGGTGGTCTGGGAAGATCATAGCCGTCCACCATACTCACGCTCCTCAGCATACAAAGGCATTTGAGATGGTCTATGGAGCTTATCAGGGAGGAAAAAAAAAATTGGGAATGCTTTCCAACCGTACTATTCTAGATTCCTCAGAAAGTCTTTCGATAGAAGAGAAAAATCAGGAGGAGATTCAGTTCATATATAAAATCGCATGTACTTGCCCTTATCATTTAACATGCCTTCCTGGAAACCTTATGTCCATATCTTCATATCCTTTAGTATCCTTACTGAGAAGAAACCAACAGGAGAGGTTTTAAAAGTAGCTATTTGGGAATGATCTGATAAGGGAATCTAACAGCATGTTTGGGTCAGTGAGGCCAAGGCTCAGTGGTAGTGCACTTCACAATGGTGAATGAGGCCGTAGGTTCAATCCCTAGTCAGGGAGAATTAGAGGAAAATAGGTAGATAGTATAAGTAAAAACTGGACTCCCTGGGATGGCACTTCTTGTTCCCAGAGGACATTCAGAGGAGAAAGAGGGGAAGGCATGGGGTGGGGGCGGAGTGCGGGTGTCTAAACAGGACCTATAGGGGTAAGGGGAAGATCTAGAGGCCCACTTGAGCCACAGGCTGTGTAGGCGCCTCCCATCCCAAAGGGATAAAGCTTTTACTTTAGTTTTCTCTGTGGCTTGGTCTTCATATTTCCCAGACTTTCAATTCCTTATCCACCCTAGGAAGTGATCTCAGGATTTCCTAGATGCCCTGCAGCATCCCTGCCACACCAGTACTGTCTTTAAAAGGAGAGAGAGAGAGAGAGAGAGAGAGAGAGAGAGAGAGAGAGAGAGAAACTCACTCTTTGGTGCTTAGATTGCCTGTCTGTTAAAGATGCCTGGTTTGAACAAGATGCATAGCTTTGAAAAGTCACCAAGCTCTCAACCCCATCAGAGATGCTTGTTCATCAGCTGGACATATCCAACTCTAGCTTACCATTCTAATCCCTGTTAAAAAGCAAATATCCCTGGAATGTGGGGTTTCAGATCCTTCTTTGGTTTTCCTGTAAGACTAGAAGACTATGGAACTGTGAATGAAATAAACCCTTTCCTCTTTAGGTTGCTTTTGATCATGGTGTTTTATCACAGCAATACTAACCCTAATTGTAACACCACCTAAGACAGAAGCAGGGCAGATAAGAGCTGTGGGTGTGGGAGGTACTGTGAGGTTAGGATAACTAGATACTACTTTAGGAAATACTTGGGCCCGAGATTAGGGAGAAATGTGTGTGTGTGGGAGAAATGTGGAAGATTCTATAGGAAAAGTGAGATTTGAACTGAAGGTATTGAATTGTCTTGGTAGATTGAGGGGAAAGGCAGTTTGATGAGAGAAAGATGGATCACAGCCATTAACTGAAGCAATGCATGTAAAATGTCCAGAAGTGTGCTGAGCCTCTGGTAGAAACCCGAGATGGTTGTTATAGCTACGCTCAGGCTGGAGTGGGCCAAAAGGGATGCTAAATAAGACACTGGGGTCTCGGGAGGGGTTTGGTGTGGAAAGAAATCACCAAGGTGGGTGGCAAGGGGAGGAGGCTGGGGCTAATACTAGGCAGCTCTGCAATTTAAAACACCAGGTTCTCCCTGGTCTTCTAGGAAAACCAAAGAAGGATCTGAAACCCCACATTCCAGGGATATTTGCTTTTTAACAGGGATTAGAATGGTAAGCTAGAGTTGGATATGTCCAGCTGATGGACAAGCATCTCTGATGGGGTTGAGAGCTTGGTGACTTTTCAAAGCTATGCATCTTGTTCAAACCAGGCATCTTTAACAGACAGGCAATCTAAGCACCAAAGAGTTTCTCTCTCTCTCTCTCTCTCTCTCTCTCTCTCTCTCTCTCTCTCTCTCTGTCTCGTCCACCATCAAAAACAGTGAGGGCAGGAACCTGAAGGCAGGAGCTGATACAGAGGCCATGGAGGATTGCTGCTTACGGGCTTGCTTCCTCTGGCTTGCTCAGCCTGCCTTTTTATAGATTCCAGTATCAGTAGCCCAATAGTGACTCCACCCACAATAGACTGGGCCCTCACATATCAATCACTAATTATGAAAATGTCCTACAGGATTGCCTGAAGCCTGATCTTATGGAGGCATTTTCTCGACTGAGAAATTGAGAAAATAGTGATCTCCCAGCCTACATCTCTGTAGAATTGTGCTGCATCCTGAGGGTTTCATCCTTGAAACCTGACTAGGGTGAGGAGGGAGTAGAGAAAGGAGAAGCATACTGATACATGCACAGAAAAAAAAAAAAAAAAGATAGGTGGGTTGTGCTCACCCTGACGGAGGGTGCCAACTGGATCCCAGAACCTTAGCACATTTATTTTATACATCTGAATTGAGGGGACAGGAATATTGTATACAGCTGAATAAGGAGCCAGGTTTACAGTACGCAGCTGAAGATAGGTTTAGCTAATCTGGGTAGGAGGTCTTTGTAGGGAACAGTCTTAGACTGTCATCATGCCATAGAAGGAGGCTGTGGTTGGTGGCTCTGCATACAGTGCCAACATTCACCTTGGACCCCAGGAAGCCTTTGCCATTCTCATGGGTCCATGACATGGCTATGCTCATATCAGCAACACATATTCACGCAGTGTTTCCCCTGATCCCCATGGGGCAGGGTGTCTGTCCTCACTTAGTCCTTTAGATTCTATGGCATTGCCTCTTTTTCCCCATCCATATATGCATGAGACCACCCAACTTTGCAAAGCTATTATGGCTAAAGTACGTAATAATCTTGAACTATAAATATCCACTCCTTTAAATGTTCAAAAACCCTGTGAAGCGGATTTTGAGATTTCTATTTACTTTTCAAAAGTTAGACTTATGAATTGGGGAGCTGGGCTATGGTGGTGAGTGTGTGGGAGTCAGGGGACTTGGGACAGCTGGTGTTCTCCATCCTCCATGTGGTCGTGGAGATGGAACATGGGTTATCAGGTTTGTCAGCACATACCTGTACCAGATGAGCCATCTTGTCAGTTCCAAGATTTCTATTTCAGAAAAGAAAAAGTTAAGGTATAGATGTTAAGTAATATGTCCCAATTATATTACTTTTTAAAAAGTGACACTACGATCAGGAGGCTGCTGTACTAATCATATACTAACTACACTGCCCCAGAATATAGTCCTAGAATTTAGTAGTGTTTGTAGACCCATAGCACTTCCATGAAACTGAGTTCTGGCTTGTTTTATTTCTAGAAAGAAGCATATCTCAGGCCAGTAACAGTAGAGAAGTTAGTACTGAGTATATAATTAGAATCAAGGTTCTTTTCCTGAAGTTATAACTTTATGGAGTAAATACATGAGCTTTTAGAAACTCTGTAAATGACTTAAATTGAAATTAAAATCTAACCTCAAACGCACCCACTTTTGTATGTTGGGATGGAAAGTCCATAGCTTTCATAAACATTATTAAATTGACTCCTTGGTCTTGACTGATCAAATATCTTCGGAGTCTGTCTTCCTGGGCCATAAGAAGACAGTATTTCACTACCTTTAGAAATAGATGTGATCATGTGACTTGCTAAATTCCTATATATGAATATATACATATACATGCAGATACACACAACATACATATATATATACATATATATGAGCTCTTACAATAGAGGTTTGACTTGGGAGGACTCATGACTCTTCCAGATAGAAGCTTTAAGAGCGAGCTCCCCATGTTTCACTTCCCTCTGGTATAGTAGTTGGCAACACTTCAAATAGTGGTAGCCCTATTACTTCAAACACTCAAGGCTCATAAACCATCTTTTCCTTCTTTCAGCTGAATGTGGACATGTACTGATGCAGGAAAAAAATGTATTAGGCCTGAGTTTTGGATGAACGTCAGAATGAATGCTTATTATGAGCGAAACCCTACATTTTATCTCCAGAACTTCAAAAATAAAGTTTGGTGCCTTACCCTATGGAAACCCTGAGGCTTCATCTGTCATCACAATCAAATCACCTCTCAAAAGTTAAGAATCACGTAGTTAAATGAAAGAAGCTTTTTTTTTTTCATTGAACTTTTCTTCTCATACTGAAGACAGCACTAAGTTGATTATGTAACATGTCAATTATCTGAGTAAAATATCCCCTTATTGATGCATGACATAGACTATTTATTCCTTCCTATATTATTCTCACAAAGAAAAATGAAATATATCCAAGTGCCAGAAGCTTCCAGGAAAAGGAAGTATAAATATGAACAACTCAGAGAGGAAAGAAGTTTTCAGAGAAATTGGACCATCTCTCTGCTTGGCCTGATGGGAGCACTTATGCCTGGAACATTCTAATAATTGTCTCATTATATTCCTTAGTTCAGAAGAATCATCCAATGATAATTATTATGTGACTATTGCCAGGGAGACAAGAACAAATATCTATTCACCTCAGATGGGGCACTGATTGCAGACCAAAGAAACAATTCCATCAAGTGTCGCTTAGGGAACCAAGGAGCGTATTGACAGTTCTTAGAAGAGAACAAATGAGGGGTTACTTACAAGAATACAGAAGGCTCAAAGGCAGCTGCAACAATGAAAAGCCCAACCCAGAATGGAAGCTGACTTAACAAAAGCTGCATCCTTACATATCCCTGCAGGACTGGCTGGTAGCCAGGATGACGGGAGTCTCCCCTCAGCAAGTGTCTACTGATTGTGTGAACATTGGGAGGGGCCTGTGAATCTTAGAACGTTTCAGCAACTTCCTGGGACTTGTGATGTTTATTTCCTCCTAAGGTCCTGTCCCTCTCATCAGGGACTGTTTCAATGTAGAGGAAATTACTATGCAGCTGCATAGACAATTAAACAAGGTTTGTCTCCTAAAATATTATTTTGACATATGACAATGTGATCTAGTATTCTGTTTTAAAAAGAAATAAATAGAAATTCTGGAAATGAAAATGTAAATGAGTAATTCACTTTATCTACCTCAAAGCAGATTAAACACTGTAAAGGAAGGAACTGTAAACATGAATACAGGTCTATAGAAACTACACAACAAGAAGTACAAAAAAAAGTGTGGAGCCTGACTGAATCCATCTTCAAAAATAAATAAATAAAAGATTCTATTTTGTATTAAGTTTGACTCAGAGCTGACCTCCAGTTCCACAACAACAACAAAATGTACTCAACCTTGTATTCCAGGATGTTTCCTCATCATCACCGGACAGCCCACTCTGAGAAAGCACCCAAAAAAGTCTAAACAAACTTTCTGTTGGTCAAGCTGACCTCAGCTGGTTAGTCAGTAACAATGAGCCAATCATAAATGGACATGACTAGTTACCCAAATGTCATCCAATCATATGGTAAAGAACCTGATTCTTTATCTGAGTCTCTATATAAACTCTGTACTTTTGGGTCTGGGGGCTCTCAACTCAAACTGCTGTGTCAGTGAGTGTTGAGGGTCCAAGCTCTGAGCTTGAATAAACAACCATCATGTATTTATATCGGAGTTGGCTCCTAGGTGGTCATTGGAGTCTCGAGAACTGGGCAGAACAAGAGGTGGGGGGAATACAATAGAATTTTTGAGATCTGAGGGAAAACTTGGATACCAAAAAGAAAATGAGAGGAAACATAGAAATAGTAGGAATATTTAAAGAGATAATGAGCAATAATTTTCCAAATTAATTAAACACAGTGAACAGAATAAACAAAGATAAACAAACCTTGGGAAGACAATTTAAAAAATAAAACAAGTGTTTAGGCATACCAAAGTCAAGAGATGAACAAGATTCATAACTGTCAAAGAGGACAAGGTCTACAAGATTGTGTCATCAACACCCCATCATGAAAGGGCCCACACCCCTCCTTGAATGCTTAATATACTTTTAATGGTGGATAAGAGGTAGAGGGACATTTTCTTCAGTTGTATTACCATTTGTAAGGTGCCCATGCACCTATAAACAAACAACCCTCACTCTGTCTCTTTGTCTATCTCTGTCTCTTTCTGTGTCTCTCTTTCTGTCTCTGTCTCTCTCCCCATCTCTCTCTCTCTCTCTCTGTCTCTCTCTCTCTCTCTCTCTCACACACACACACACGAAAGTAGAAGGGAGAGTAGTTGAAAAGAAAGGATTACAGGAGTGGGAGGGGAACAAGTAAGGATAATAGGGATAAGCATCATCAAGATATATTACTACGTGTAAGAAAATGTCATAACGAAACATATTACTACGTGTAACTAATGTACACTAGTTAAAACATAAAAAAAAAAACATTCAAAGAGAAACAACATGTTATGCCCAGGGATCAAAGACACAAATGATGCCTAATTTTTCATCAGAAACAATGGTAATCAGAAGACACTGAAATGACACCAGTAAAGTGTTGAAGACAAAAACAAAAACAAAACAAAACATGTCTAGAATTCTGTTTTCCACAAGAAGATCTTCAAAGATGATGGCAAAGTAGAGACCTGTTTAAATATACAAGGACTGAGAGGAAACCTCACAGCTTCTCCATGAGAAGCTGAAAGTTATTGTGTCAGAGGGGAGGAGTCTAACCTATAGGAAATTAAAGACATCCCCAAATAATATCTGGATAAATACAAAAGGCATGCTACTACCTTTTGTCTTAGCTCACTTTCTGTTGCACTGACAAAACATTCTCACCAAAAGTAACTTGGAGAGAAAAGGGTTTATGTGCCTTACATGGTTCTGTCACTGTGTCTCACAAAAAGAAGTCAGGACAGGAACTCAAGGCAGGAACCTGGAGGCAGGAACTGAAGCAGAGGTCATGGAGAAGTGCTGCTTACTGGCTTGCTCCTCACTACCTTTTTTTCTACTTACCAGCATGACCTACCTAGGGGTAGCATTCCCCACAGTGGGCCAGGCCCTCCACATCAATCATTAACCAAGAAACCCCCACTACAGGCCAATCTGAAGGAGGCCTTTTCTCAACTGAGTATCCCTCTTCAGATAACTTTTGCAACAACTTGGAAAAAAACTAATAATTAGCACACATGTATTTTACTAGTCTCCAATTTATTTAAATAATATTAATTACTTAAACTAAATAACAATAACTTGTTAATTTGGAAACTTTCCTTATCTACATTATGATTGTTGCTCGGTGAGGAGGGAAGTATTCTTCCTAATTCTACCCCCAAATTAAGCGTATATATTGATTTTCCTATATAAACTATAAACTCAAGGTAACCAGATAATTGATAAGACAAAGTTTCTCTCTCTATTAAGTAATGGTCAATTTTGTCTTTTTTTAAAAAAATCAATATAACAATTCAAAAATTATAATAATGATTTAAAAAGATTTAGACAAATATAATTTGTGGCAGCTAGCAAAACAAAAGATAATCAACCACTCTAACCCTTTATATATAGACTCACCATCATCTATTAACTTATACTTGACAAATGCAGTTTACTCCAAACATGGCAAAATCTTACAGGATGGAGAGACTTTAGATTTCCATACAAATTTACAGAGAATGTGAAGGACAGAATATTATATGTGAACTTTTGCTGAAAAAAAATTTTTAACTAGTTTTTTTTAAATGCAGAGAGATGCTTTTTATTTTTATGTCTTACTCTATAATGA
Source organism: Lophiomys imhausi (assembly GCA_907164525.1). Taxonomy (NCBI): domain Eukaryota; kingdom Metazoa; phylum Chordata; class Mammalia; order Rodentia; family Muridae; genus Lophiomys; species Lophiomys imhausi. Next base: position 3,111,770 of record CAJQZJ010034238.1, read on the forward strand.
TAAATACTAAATACGATGAGTGTTGATCATAGACCTTGAACATAGTGGAACTGAAATAGTGTCCCTGCGGTAACAGAGCATCTCCCCAGTGCCCTTAAAGACAAAACGGCTCCAATAAAAGAAAGACCACACTAGCTTCACAATGCCACTCACCTGAACCTGCCAGAGAAATGCTGCCTGCCAAGGTGTGTCCTACTCAAAGAAACCCGTTCTTGATTCTCCAGCCAGCCTCCTCAGCCCCAAACAACACCTCATTTCCCAGTAGAGAAAATAATGAGTAGAACATTGTAAAGACTTCTCCTCTCTAACGCTGAAGGCCCACCATTTAAAGCTAGTGCCTCAATGTTCTGTGAAGTGCAGTGACCATCCCATCTAATTAACAACAAAATGAAAATACAGGGTTCTGACCACACACTGCTTTGACTGAGGGGATAAATTTTATGTTGGTAAGGTTTATTCTTACATCTCATTTTTCTACTATAACTGAAAAAAGGGGGTCGTTTTTTCTTTAAAAAAATCCAACAAAATAAAATTCACCAGAAGAAAATGTATGTCTTCCATAAATATGTCTTAAAGAGAAGCTGAGAACAGCTGCAGCAGCCTTTACCATACTGGCTGATCCACTCCAACCCATCCACCATAACTGATTTAATATGAGCGTATAATTAGTACTGCTGATTACTATCGGGTGCCAGATATCCCAAATGCCCCACCTTCATGCTAATTAATCTTGAAAACTTTCCAGGCCTTCCCCTACCCTGCCTGCCTCTGTTTCCTGCATCGGTGAACACATAGCATTTTAGTCAAACAACAACAGCATCACTAGGTCTTGCACACAGTTGGTACTCAGTAAATGTTTGTTTATTCAAATCATTGCTCCTTCATCACAGTGATTCTCATTAGAATGGAAAACCCACAGCCAAGACTGAGGCTTGGGTCACTAACCGGCAATTGACTTTAGGGCAACTTGTGTTCAAATTGCTAGTGAAAACTCATCTGTAGGAAAACCAAAGGAAACATCAGAGGATAATTTTCTGGTAGACCTTGAGACATAAAACTCCACACCGTTAAGTGACATGTGTCCAGACTGATTTAAGTGAAAGCAGTAGAAACAAAAAGGTAACTAGGCAAAGTGACTATTAAAACTTAGGTTGAATGGCTAAGAAGGGTAAGTGTTTTCTAATATTTTACATGAGCCAGATTTTATGAAAATATGTGTGAGGTATATTTGGTAAACAATGGAGCAAGTAACACCATCAGCAAAGATGTAGTTCACGTCCTTTGCATATGTGGCCCCTTCTTCATTCTGTCCTGCTGCCTTTTAAGAAATCCTGAGGTACAATAAATACAGCATTCTGCATTCGAAGAATCCCCCTTCCCAAAATGGGAGACTTCTTCCAGGAGCCTCAGCATAAAAACCATACTCCTAGGAAAGTCTCTAAATGCACTAACCTTGCTTTTTTACTTCTGTAGTTCTCTTCTGGCTAACTGTTCTTGTTCAATCCAGAGCTTGGTTTTTGTGCTTAAAAGCTCCCCCTGAGAAAAGCTTGGAGCTACACTAGGATTCTGAACACCCAGTGTAGTCATTGGCTAGCTAATAAAGACTTTTTATTGACTTAAACCTATATCCAAGTAGTAGTCTCTGGTGGCTACCTTACAACACACAGGTGAGAAGAAAATGGATAGGCTAAACAACCGAATTAAACTTGATTAACTCCAATTGAAGAAAACCAGTTATAAAAGATAACAGTGGTAGTATAAATACACAGTAATAGGGGATAGCTAGGCAATTAGAGTATCAGCTAAAATGTAGGTGATATTTGAAAATTATTTTCAGTTTTCTTAGATATATCTATGATAAAATAGAGGAAATATTTTAACATTAGGAGTTACATGCTGAATGATAAAGACTAATGTACCATGATATCTGTAACTAGCTTCTAGATATTTCAGAAACTAGAATATATATGAAAAATATTTACACTTTAAAAGATACACAGCTGTATTCCTATCAAAAATAAAATATCTATTCCAAACTGCTTATTATTGATTGCCATAATTTTACTATTGAATTGAGTCACACTCCATCAACAAACGTGCATGACAGTAAAAGACCATGAGCATGAGATGAGATAGTCTTTAAATGAACAATAAGATGATTTCAGCTAGTATGTTGGAGCAAGAAGAGTGTGATCATGTGCATGTGTGTGTTGCACACATGAATGTGCACACACACTTATGTATGTGTGTTGATAAAGTATAAAACCTTAAAATATTTTTCTGAAATAAATTATCAACATTTTTCTAATTATTCCTAATTTATAAAAATAAATTTGGGGACTGGAGATATGGCTCAGCCATTAAAGGCTGAGCTCTCAACAACAATAACAAAAAAGTTTGACCCTATAAGATGAAGACTGTTGTTGCAAACTCTAACAGTTAACCTGAGTTTAATTCCCAGGGTCCACATGCTGGAAGGAGAGAAGCAACTCCTGTAACTTGTTCTCTGACCTCCACACATGTGCCAGGGCATGTGCATGGGAATTCACACACACACACACACACACACACACACACACACACACACACAGAGAGAGAGAGAGAGAGAGAGAGAGAGAGAGAGAGAGATAGTAAAAGACAAACCAACTAAATAAATGTAATTTTAAGTTTTTTGCTTAGTGACTGGAGAGTGGTTCAGAGCATTTGCTAATCTTCCATAACAGTTCACAATCATCTGTAACTCCAGTTCCAAGGGATCAGACACCTGTTCTTAGCCTCTAAGGGCACCGGGCATGCATGAGGTGTACAGACATATAAACAGGCAAAACACCCTACACATAATTTCTTTTTAAGTTTCTACTTAAACTGAACAGTGTTGAAGGTGGGACTTGTTTCTTCTTGCTTCATATGACAAGATGTAAGAGGGAGCAAGCAGTAAATTGAAGAAGGAATTATAGCCCAAAGGGAAACTATAACTTAAAGACTCAAATAACTCTCAGCTTATCTAGATTGAGAGAAATAAGAACACTTGTCCTGGTGACCCCCAACCATAAAATCATTTCATTGTGACTTCATACCTGTAATTTGCTACTGTTTTGAACCATAATGTAAATGCCTTTAGAGATAGAGGTTTTCCAAAGGGTCGTGATTCAGAGGTTGAGAACCACAGCAGAAGTCACAAATAGATGAGGCATGACACCAGCAGAAGCATTGTCAGCTATGATGGAAAGGGACTGAATGGGAAGCAATGAAGGCTGTGGCACTTCCAGGTTCCAGGCCAATAGCAGTAGCTAGTTGTATACATGGATAATCCTACAGAAAAGGTTGGTGGTACTGCCATTGCCACTCTGGGCCTAGGGTCATGGGGTCAGAGGTGGAGGTCACTGAGCTGGTGGTCCTGGAAGAGAAGATCATTCCTATGGCCTGGAATGACAGAGGTTGGAGCTTTAAAATCCAGGAAAATCTTTCAGTAGGAGTTGGAGACTTGCTTAAAATGTATGCCCATTTGTTCCCTCCAGTTTCTCCCTTTTAAAGTGAGCCAGTCTGTCCTCTGACTGCCCCATCACAATACTTTGGAAGCTGGAAGTTCATGTGATTTCAGAGGTTCACAGCTGGGTAAGAAGTCAGCTTCTACAAGAATAGCAGAATGAGTCTCCTGCCCACCTCATTTATATAATGTGATACACAGCATTTACCCGAGATCCTGCTGCTGGGATTGGTTCAGACTTTTAGGGTTAGAACATTAGGATGGGATTAACGTTTTTCATGCTTAAGATGGCCTAACATTTAAGAGGCAACTGAAGCAATGGGTGTTGAAGAATATTTGATCACATTGTGAACCCCAAGATTTTAAACTTAAAAACCTGTTTCTAATTATGGGATAGCTCAGCCTTTAATTCTAGAGCTTTCTGTTTACTGTAAACAAGTACTTGTGGTGTGGATCTGCCCTAGCACACACCTTTAGTCCAAGAACTTTCTGTACACAGGATTAAATAAAGTTAACCCTAGATCAAGAGGCAGAGCAAGAAACCAGCTGACAGGGATTAAACAGAAAGGAGGGGCATTGAGCTGGAGGGTGTTTAAAACAGGGTAGAGAAGAAGAAGAAGAAGAAGAAGAAGAAGAAGAAGAAGAAGAAGAAGAAGAAGAAGAAGAAGAAGAAG
>CAJQZJ010034238.1:3115940-3126563 GCA_907164525.1 Lophiomys imhausi
AGAAGAAGAAGAAGAAGAAGAAGAAGAAGAAGAAGAAGAAGAAGAAGCTTTTTAGCTTTCAGCTTTGAGTTCTTTTGGCTTCTCAGCTGGGTGCTTTCTCTACCTCTCTGAACTGGCAGGTTTTCTCCTTCAGAAGGTTTTCATCCTTCTGGGCCTTTTCCTCTAGGGTTTTCAGCTGAATAAGAAAGTCATCTGTGTAAGATAGCAAGCTTTTTCCATCTGGTACATGAGCTGGGTAGGAAGGCTTTTTGCCTCTGGGATGTTGGTGGGTAGGAACGTCAGCTGGGTGTTTTCCTCTCTGGGCTAGCAAGTTTTCATTCAGCTCAGCATCTGGCTCCTGAGTCTTTATTGGTAAAATCAAACAACTGAATTTTATATCTTTTTAATAAAACAACAAATGGGCATTTGTTGGTCAGTCCCTTTTCACTCTATTGTTGCCATGGCAATCAAACCCATTGTTTTGGTGACAGCAATGACTTTGGTCATGCAACACAGAGAATTGGCCTCTCTTTGTTCAGTTAGTTTCTACTGAGGCTTAAAGTCATTAAACAGATTCCAGGTCCTACTATTTAAATCTAATTTTTTCTTACCTTTATTTATTTCTTCACATTACATCTCAATTATAGTCCCCTCCCTCCTCCCCCTCCTGATCCCACCCTCCTATCCTCTTCCCCTTCACCCTCCTGTCTGCCTTTTTTTTTTAATTTAAGGTGTATCTTTTCACCCCAAACAACAACCCTTTTATTCCAATAAAAGGCTCTTTTTCTTATAACAATAAATACAATACAAAACAATAAGAATAATTAGGCCATTATTATGAAAATTATAAGATATAACATATATTCCCAATCCCCAGTCCATACATATTTGGCAACTGATATTAATATTCTATTATCGATCTATCTCAATGAGTTTAAAGTTCTATAACTAATTCAGTTTCCATCCTAACTTGCATTACCAACTTAAAAACATCTTCTTAGAATATGAGCAGACCTAGAATATCCTTTAAATTCCTAAACAACTTAAAATTTAACTGTGAGACTATAACTATCTAGTCTTCAACCACATCAGAGACCTGAGAAAGATAAATATATCTGATTATACAGGAAGTGCAGAGCCAGCAGCTTCCAAAACTAAGAAATGACAGACAACTGGCTGCCTAGACAGTCCCCAATTTCTTTCAATACATTAGAACATCTATCTTCAGCCTTTTGGCTCTGTTTCTCTGACAGACATTGTAAAGCAGGAATTATGAAGGACTTGTCCACACTGTCTTGGCAGAGCTAGGCTGTTGGCTTATCTGCTTCCAAGGTTGTCCTTTTCAGACGGCATTTTTTTATGACCTACTTTTTTATGTCTATTTTTTATGACCTACTTTTCCTTTAAACTGTCATACTTCTTTAATGCTAATCCTGTCTGCTTTTAGCATCACGTTAACACAGGATGTCAAACTCTTAGCTCTCTTGATCTCTGGAGAATACAGATTCATTCATGCTCAGGTCCTCTACCTATTACAGAAATAGAAAGTGTTCCTGAAAAGTCTGTCTGAGACTATCAACACTTGCCTTTTTCTTTATTTACCTTATCTGTACCTTTAGATACCATCAAAGACAAATCAATCTTACACACACACACACACACACACACACACACACACACTCACTCATTTTCACATTCAGTTCACTTTATTTCTCTTCAGATTCCTAAGGACTTAAGAGTTTCTCCAATCTGATCCTATTTCTTCATACTATTCCCTCTCACTTTATACAGTGGCAGTCAGCACATCTGACCTTCACAGCAACCCTTAAAGAAAGTACTATTATTCACATCTTAAAAATAAGAAAACTCAGAAGAGCAGAAGCAACATGACCAAGTCAAGACCACTCAAGGTTACACAAGTAATACTGAGCCAACCTGAATTAGGCACTCTTACTTTAGACTTTCCATATTTAATGGATGTATACTATTACAATCAATGGTTATTAAGTGCTCAGGTTGTTCATCAGCAACCCCACTCCTAGTACCATTTCATTTGTGTTCCTATGATAAAATGACCTGACTAAAGCAACTTAGGGGGGAAGAGAAAGAGGTTTTCATTTGTGTTTTCCTCACAGTTCTGGGTCAGAGTCTACCAAAATAGGGAAATAAAGTCAGCAAGAAATTGAAGCAACCAGTCATATTCACTGTCAAGTGCAGAGAAAAAAAATGAATGCATGCATTCTTGCCAATGCTCAAGTGGATCTTTCCTTTCCACTCTGTCCAGAGCCCATTCCAGAAGATGATTTCACCTACATTCAGGATAGGTCTTACCACCTCAACTAACCTAACAAGAAAATGCCTCACATAGGCATGCTCACAGTCCTACCCAATCTTGATAATTTCTCAGTGAAACTCCCTTTCCAGGAGATTCTAGATTATTATTCTTATTAGATAACTAAAAGTAACCATCACAATAAGTATTATAACCTTACCTCTTTTTTCCCTTTGGTTTTTTCAAGACAGGGTTTCTCTGTGTGTAGCTTTGACTGTCCTGGAACTCACTCTGTAGACCCTGCTGGCCTCTACCTCCCAAGTGCTGGGACTGAAGGCATGCACCACCACTGCCCAGTATAACTTTATCTTTTATTTCTAAATCTATATCATCTTGTCTAATTGTGTTGACTTAAGTTTATAAAAACATAATACTGATGAAACATCCTGAAATATCAATAGTGATAGCTAACTTTCTTCTCATTTAAATTTATTTATAGTGTATTCTTTTTTATGTCTGAGTGCTCTGTCTGCATGTACACCTGCATGCCAAAAGAGGGCATTACATCTTTTTATAGATATTAATGAACCACCATGTGGTTGCTGGAAATTGAACTCAGGACCTTAAATGCTGAGCCTTCTCATCAGTCCCATACTTTGTTGCCTTAAGTCTAACATGATACAAATGCTTCTAACTTGCTTTTGTATGCATTGTTTACCATATTGATAATTTTATACCCTTTTCTAATCAGGATTGTCGTTTCTGTCCTTGGCTCTGGTTCTGGGGCCAGTTGTTGTCCCTCCCCGGCTTCACGCTTGGTCTAGAGTTAGCACCAATGGAATGGGGGTGGAGGAATTCACAGGGTAACCAAAGTGAATGCACTGAGGCCCAAGGCTTCAGCTGGGCAGAGCTGGTCAACTAAACTAGTGCTACCTCCCAAAGGGACAGACAGGGAAAGAAACCATGTTGTCCTAAAAGTGTTTTAGTTCCTTTAGTTTAAGCTGTTTACCAAAACAGCTAATGGCCCAGCCTTGGTGGCAGCAGCCCAGGGTGCATAGAGACAAGTACAGAGAGGGGACAGACAGGGGCCCAGCTGGAGGGTCCAGAAGGCCATGGCTCCTAGCGGGGGGGGGGGGGGTAGCAGTGAGAACAGGGCTTACTAGAGGAAACATTGGCAGGTCCATAGATAAAAGACAGCCTTTAGTCTTCTTTGGTAAAAGTAGTCAGGAACAACAATGACAAAAGACCTTTATTTGGTGTATCATAGAAAATATATAGCTTTGGGGCAGTAGGGGATTTTTAAAGGGGGCTTTAGGATTGGTCAATTTTGATGCTTTCTTTGCATGAGAGCAGTAGCCACCTGTAGCCAGTTGTTTACAAGCCTAAGGGCTTTGCAAGAACCCAGGGGAGGGAACATTCTCACCAGCCTGTTAATGTTGGGGCTAGGATCTTGTTCAACCTTCAACCTGCTTGCTAGTTTCCATGGGCATTGTTTACAACCTTAGCTGCATGGCACACAGGAGATTCACAAATGCCCAACACAGGATGTCTTTTCAGCATCTATTAACAAAATCTAATTGCATGGTATTTTTTTTCAGTTCTCTTCCTCCTCCTCCTCCTCCTCCTCCTCCTCCTCCTCCTCCTCCTCCTCCTCCTTCTCCTTCTTCTTCAAGACAGTGTTTCTTTGTGTAGCCATGGCTGTTCTGAAACTAGTTCTGTAGACCAGGCTGGCCTCAAACTCATAGAGATCCACCTGCCTCTACTTCCTAAGTGCTGGACTTTTGCTTCTTAATATGATCTAGTATTTAAAACACAGAGCACCAGAACCTACAAAATCTTAAGGGGGTCGATCTTATTTTATATCAGACCCTTGTCTGCATTTTAACATAATTAGCTATATAAATTTTCTAATACTGAATCCTTGTGATTCAAATTATTATATTATTATATTATTCAAATTATATATTATGCATATTCAAATAAGCCCTTTTGATCATGATGTACTTTTTCTCCAACAAAATGTTTAGATTCACTTTTGATTATTTTAAATTTATTTTATTGTTAATTTAAAATGTAATTACAAAATCCATCCCCCCTTTTCCCTCACAAACTCTCACTCCCTTCCTATCAAATTAGTGGACTCTCTTTCTTGATTATTATTGCCACAGACATATATATATGTATGTATATACACACATATACACATACATACACACACACACACACACACACACACACACATATATATATATATGACTACAGCCTGCTGAGTTTATTTAAGGTTGCTTGTGTGTGTATATGCTGTTAGGGCTGACCAATTAAATAACAAGAGGACTCATCCCTTATAAAGACTAATTTTTCCTTCTCTGAGAAGTTGTTAGTTGCATGTAACTCTTCATCAAAGGGTGGAGCTTTATAAGATTCCCCTAACTACATTGGCATGCCAACTGGTGCTTTCAATGTTCAGGTCTTGTTTAGGAAGCCATGTTTCTGAGATTTCATGGATGCAGCTTCTCTGTCATAACTAGAACACAGTCTCCCAGCATGCTTCCTGGTCCTCTGGCTCTTACAATCTTTCCACTTCCTCTCTGTGATGGTTCCTGGAGCTCAAATGCAGGGTTGTTATAGGTGTATTGATTGGGGCTGGAAACCCTACAGTCAGTTGTCCTCTAAATTTTAACTAATTGTGGGTCTCTGTAATTGTTTATATCTGCTGCGAAAAAGAGAGAAGTTTCTTTGGTGAGCAGTGAGAGCTACGTTTATCTGCAGGCATAATGACAAGGTATTTAGAATAAGGTTATGAATCATACTGGTTTAGGAAATTGGCAGTAGTAGGTCCTCCTCTAGGAACCATGACCTCAACAACCATAGGTAGTTGGCTAGGTTTACAGTATTAGTCATGACTTCGTCCTGTTGAGCAGACCTTAAATCCAATTAGATAGTCATTGGTTACCTATAAGATATACGTGCCGCTATTGCACATTAGAGGTATCTTGCTATGCTGGTGGTCATCGTGGTTCAATGGCATCACAAATAGATAGGGCTATTGATTGGTTTTCTCGTTTGGCAGCTGGCCTAGCCCTTTTCGGTACTATGAAAACTAATCCTTATGGAGGAGGCCTTTGGGTCAGGTCCAGCTCAAATCCTGAGAGTCCCATGTCTGAAGTTTGTGGTGTCTTCAACAATGAGGATTTACTATCAACTTCTGGGAGGCAACAAATACGCTATATTGTTTTGGGAATCTCTTAAACTCCCCTGATCAACATTTAAAAGGGGGTTTCTCATGCCTGGAACTGGAGGTTTTGACAGATAATCTATGGCTCTTAGGGAGAGCATTATCACCCTGAATGACATACCTTAATTTAAACTATACACACATACATACATGCACACATGCACATATACATACACATATGTATGTATATACACATACATTCATGTGTATATGTATATGTACATGTATGTGAATGTACATACTTGCATGTAATTTTAGGTAAATATATGCATATATTTACATATGCATGTAAATATCTAAATATAAATATGCATTGGCATATATATATTTACATGTATGTGCGTACATGTGTGTAATTTTAGGTAATATAAAACAATATAATTCTCTGTGACTTTTCAAACAACCTTGGCAACTTTTGGATCAGCAATTTTAAGTGAGGGTAGTTTGTGGTTTTCCTTCTTGTGCTATTTTTGGTCCAGTTTCATAAAAAAATGGCAGATGCAACCCTTCTTTCTCTGTGGCACATGGTAGTGGTGTGAGCGTCAAATTGGGCTTTGCTATAGAGGATTGTTAGGTCACTTTTTGACAAGTGGCATGGAGATTTCTGACATGGATGAAGCTGCAGGTTGACTCTACCCATACTGGCTCTTTCATTCTATTTCTTCTCAGTACCATCATCCCTGGATATGACTTATTACTTCTGAAACTCATTGAAATTTAACTACTGTTATAAGATATTAAGAGGTAGGACCAAGCTGGGAATAATGGTGGCACATATTTGTAACTCCAACATTCAGAAAGCTGAGGCAGAAAGTTCTTAAGCTCAAGACCAGCCTTGGTTAAATAGAGAACCTTGTTTCCAAAAAAGTAATTTTTTTAAAGTTCGATTAAGTGGGGCCTTTAAGAGGTGACTAGGAAACTCTTCTTGTGAATGGATTGGCCCATTCATTCAGTGAATAACTTAATGGCTTAATAATGAGTTATTTTGAGAGTGGGGCTGTTATCAAAATGAGTTTGGCTGGGTCCCTCAATCTCTGCTTCTTTTTCCCCATGTGAAGTTCTATGTCACCCTTGGATTCTGTCAGCAGCAATAAGATGTCTCCACACTGGACCAGAACCATGAGCCATATAACATATTCATTTTTAAACATATATTAAATATTAATTTAATATTTAATTTAATTATATTTAATTTAATCAATTTAATATTAATTAATTATATATGCATATATATAATTAATTATATATATGCATATATATATATAAAACTCACGTCTTGTGTTATCAGACCAAGCATCCTTCCTTTCTATCACATCCACAAGTTTCAGCATGACCTTCTTTTTTTTTACAACTTTTAGTGCTTCTTCTAATTTTACTGGAAAACCATATGGCTTTCCTATTTGTATGTGTTCAAATCTTCTGAGTTGATTTGAACATGACAATAATTTCCAATTATGTTAATATAACAGCATTTGGGGACTGGAGAAACAGTTCAGAGGCTGAGTATATGTTGTTCTTGCAGAGGATCCAAATGCAGTCCCTAAATCAATTGAGCAGCTCAGAACTGCCTGTAACTCTAGTTCCAGAGGATCTGAGGACCACTTCTGCCCTCCTCTGGAATTTGCCCTCACATGCACATACCTCCCAACACACACATATAGAAATACAAATAATTTTTTAACCAGTGTTTCCTAGTAGAAGAGATGGGGTAGATATCCGACAGTCTAAATAGGATTTCTGCTCAAATTAATCCCTCTGGTTTTGAGCTGCTAAATATTGTGATGAGAAGAATTTAGAGAAAATAAAAATTATGTTTATGCATTATATAGAGAATAGGAATGCTTCCCTGACATCCTGGGAAGGCAGGCAGGGAGATTCCTATAGTGTGAAACAGCATGTAACTGTTTGCAGAGACCTGGCTCCAGAGTACAAACACTGACAACCCTTAGCAATCTCATACTATTTCCTGATAATAGTATGTTCAAAAATACTTTACCTTTGGCAGTTACATAAACCACTTCTGGTGGCTACATTAAATGCTGTTTTGGTTTGGTTTTCTTTAAAAGAAAGAAAGAGCTTTAGGTGATAAACACTGAGTATTAAAGTTACAGATGAGCGTGAGTTCACTTATTTCCTTATAAGGTCACATGAGTATGTTTTATTTGTGTTCCCAAAGAGAGGAAGGCAGGGAAAGAAAAAGGGAGTAGGGAAAGAGAGAGGAAAGGAAGAGAGAGAGGAATCTACAATTTGACCAAATCAGAGAAATCCACTTGCAAAATCATTTCACCAGTAGCACAAGTCACTCTAACACTTGGCCCACCGCAGGCTTCTGAGCGCCAAGATACAGAGTCCCATGACCATCAATGCACTGGAAGACCAGTGTCTCAAGCCCTTTCAAGTCGCTGGCTGACTCCCACAACCAATCTGTTGGCTCCTGCTCCCTCTGCTGGTTCCACAGCTCAGTGGTCAACCCTTAACAGCATTTGAGCCTCAGGAGGCAGCAAAGACAACTTGGGACCTGAGCCTCACCTGTGATAGAACTTGCTTGTCACATAGTCAGACCAGCTGGGACAGTCATCCCACTATGCCACACAACCTTCACAAGGACAAGGGACCTTAGCTCTTGGTGATGCTCCTCATTGCGAGCTGGCTTGTTTCAAAATACACCTCTAATTATAATGTGCATATAGTTGTAGAAATTCTGACACAGTTATCTGAAAGGTTTTTATAAATAATTATGCTACCAACACTGATAGTAACGATACACATAACAAAAATATCACACCCAAAGCACACTGAGCAAAACAAGCTAGACATCAAACAGTACAACTCTCCAGCTTCTCCATGGGGGCTCAGAGCCAGCTGAACCACTGTATCCTGATAGAAGCAAATCAGTGATGGCCTGGGGGCAGGAAGGCACCTTTTGAGTGACAGAAAAGCTGTGGATCTTGACCATGATGCTGGCTGTACTGGCATACACATTCATCAAAACTCACCCAGATATTTGATACAAATTGTGCCTCAAAAAAGCTGTTGCTAGTAGAAAAAAAAATCTGTTAGTCAAATACTAAATTCTAAACTGTTCTTTTAATCTGAACACACCTATTCAGATTTTTAAATTAATTTTTGTTTTATGTGTCTGAGTGGTTTGCCAGCATGCATGCACGTGGATCAAGTGCATGTCTGATGCCTGAAGAGGGCAGAAGAGAGCATCAGACTTCTGCAGCTGGCATTCCAGAAGGTTGTGAGCCATCATGTGGGAGTGGTGAACCACTCAGGTCCTCTGCAAGAGCAGCAAGTGCTTTTAACCACTGAGCCATCTCATCAGTCCCTGGAAACATTCAATGAAAAAGAAAAAACAAACACTAGAAAACAGTTCTCTTATCATTTCAGTGTTTGGCCACAAGCTTCAATTTTTCCAGAAAAAGAACAGCTTAGTCTCAAAAGGTAGGTCTGGGGAGAGGACTCATTACTTCCCAGTTTCCTTATAAATCCCACAGACAGCAAAGCAATGGATGAAAGATAAATGCACTGTGAGCACGGAGCTGGATGGGAAGCTCTTCTTCCTCTAAGTCACACATCTGTACACTTGTCCACAAGTGAGCTGAGGGCCTGGCTGCTTATGGCAAAGTCCCAGGCAAGAGTAACTGAACGTATCCGCCATGCCCTGTCCTGTAGCGAGATGTGCACCTTAGGTAGGTATCTATGCTGCTGGTCAGGACTGAAACCAAGGACTTTGCTCACCCTCCCCCCCCCCCCCCATTGATCTGGAGCCCCCCCCCCCCCATTGATCTGGAGGATGCAGTGTAATCTCCAGTGCCTCAGTGTGAGCCAGCTGCAACTGCCACTCTGCAGAGACACCCCATTGTGACCTCTGTTCCAGGGCACCATGTGTAAGAAGTACAGCCTACATGGGCAGAAAAACAATTATTAATATAACATTTATATTAAGCCAGGAATATTTTAAAGTATACAGGAGGATGTTGGTAGGCTATATATTGTTTTATATAAGGAATTGGTTCATCCATGGATTATGGTATATGCATGGGTCTCAAAACCAATCCCTTACAGATACTGAAGGGTACCATGGTCCCAATATTCCCAAGAGTTATACTTTATGTTTTCAAATTTATATGACCTCTGTTGCCATTTTGGAGGCATTCCTTTGGACATAGAAAATCCAGAACATTGAGTCATCTGAGTCAGATTAGAGCTAAGAATATGCCACTAGCATCTAAGAGTGGACTCCCAAGCTGATATGTAAGCTAAGAACACCAGGCTCTACAGAGCACTTAGTATGCCCTAGATATTGTTATCACTTCTTTAGATCATTATATTATTAGTGAGGTACGATAATAATTTACCCTCATTTTACTGATAAGAAAACTGAGGCAGAAAGTGGTGCAGTACCTTGACCAGCATTAATAAAGGGACAAAGCCAGAAAACAAACCTGGCTATCTGTGTCCAGCGCTCAAGCTTCAGGAGCACTGCAATGCCTTTCCACCCAGTAGGAGGAAATTAATATATGTGGCCTGAAAGCTCATGCCCTAAGCCCACCAAATTCGTATGCTGAGATCCTACTCTTAATGGTGTAAGGTGTAGAGATTAGGCTATAAAAATAGGTTCTTCATGAGTGCGATTGGTGTCCATAGTGACATCATCCACATAAGGGTATCTTCTGTAAGGACAGAGCAGGGCGGCAGAACTTCTGAGTGAAAAGCGGGTCCTCCCCAGTGCCTTGACTTGGGTGTTTAGCCTCCAGAACCTAGAAAAGTAAATCGTATCTTTATAATCATTAAATAGACTAAGCATTCTAAATTGATTAAGACCTGTATGTTAAACTCTCCTTATTCAGACTGGGTCCATGGTTCAACCTTATCAGCATCACTTGGGAACTTACTGAGTCTGTGACACCCTTCCCAAACATGCTGCTCTCTAATGAGTATTTTAGCAAGATCTTCAGGAGGTCCTTTGAAGGTAGAAAAATGATGCTCTGAATGACAAAGTCTTACGTTTATCTTGCTTTTCTTTGGTTTTAATCCCACCACTACTTTGTGTTTGGTGAAAGTTGTGAACTCCGAGCATAAAAATGTGCAAAGGATTTTGAAGATTTCACATTTGTGGGTTGTTCTCTCT
>CAJQZJ010034238.1:3136563-3164063 GCA_907164525.1 Lophiomys imhausi
TGCAGACAGACTGCTGTCCAAAAAGGACAAAACTTGGTAGCAGGGAAGTCGACAGCCTAACTCTGCCAAGACAGGGTAGGTAAGTCCTTCATAATCCCTGCTCTACAACAAATGTCTGTCAGAGAAACAGGACCCAAAGGCTGAAGACTGATGCAGGAATGTATGGAGAGAAAATGGGAACTGTCCAGGCAGTCATTGGTATGTCCTTTCTTAGTTTTGGAAGCTGCAGGCCCTGCACTTCCTATATAAGCAGATATATTTATCCCTCTCAGGTCTCTGAGGTGGTTGAAGAATAGACAGCTAGAGTCTCATAGTTAAATTTTGAGTTGTTTAGGAATCAAGAGGGTGTTATAGATCTAAGAAGATACTCTTAAAAGTGTGTTGCAAGTTAATATGAATGTTGAGTCAGATATAGACCTTTAAGCTCATGGAGATGGTTAGATAGTAGAATGTTAAAGTCAGGGGCCAAATATGTATAAACTGGACATTGGAAAGGTATACTGGGCCATTTAACTCTCATAAATGTGTTATATTTATATCTGTTGTTTTGTATAATACTTACTGTTATAAGAGAAGGAACCATCTGTTGGACTGAAAGGGGAAACTTCTGGGGGGAAGAGGGTGGAAGGGAGGGATAGGGAGGGGTTTGTGACTGAGATGTAACTTGAAGAAAAAAAAATAAAGTATTTATAAAAAAAAAAAAAGACAAAAAAAAAATAAAAAAATAAAAAGAAGCTAGGTAAGGACCAGGACTATGAGGCCTGCCTGCCCCCCAGTGGCACAGGGGAGCACAGTAGTGCATCTTCTTTCCCTGATACAGAACATCACTGTTCAAGTCTCTCCAACTTCTAAAGTTTTATCTAACTTGCCTGAGAAATTTGACTTCTATAGATGTAAAAATCATGATTCCTACTGGACAAGAGGCACCCTTACCTACGGGCAGATGAGCTTAAACTACCTGGTGTGGGGAGAATTATGAAAAACCATATACAACATAAACACTGTATGTATTTTGTATTTATTAATTTTGTTTTTTTGTTGCTGTTGTTGGTTTGTTTTCTTGAGACAGCCTCATGTATCCTGTCCTGACCTTGAACCTTGATCCTCCTGACTCTGCTTCCCAAGTGCTAAGATTACAGGTATGTACTACCACACTCAGCTAACATTCTTATTTCCAGTTCAAGCATTTCATATGCATGTATAAACCAATTTCAGATTTTATCTTTAGCTTCTGCTTTTAGAAACCAAGAGCAATTCTTCTTTAAGATACTTAGTAGCATTAAGTCAGTGATAAGGCTATGTTGTTTTGCTTCTAGCTCCAGTCTTTTGGAGCTATGGAGAGTTGTTTGTTTTGATGATGCTGCCTTTAAAATAACAGCCTTCTAAAGAACAGCAACATCTTTATAATGTATTTTCCTGAACAAAAATCAATTTTTTCCAGCTAGATCTAGTCATACAGGTCTATAATTTCAGTTATTTTTGGATGCTAACACAAGAGGACTTGTAAGCTTGAGGCAAGCCTGGGCTACAGAGTAAACTCAAGACCAACTAGGTCAACTTAGTCTCAGAACAAAAGAGGGAGCACTAAGGATATAACTCAGTAGTAAAGTGCATTCTTAGAATGTACAAGGCCTTAGGTTCAATCCTCAGTATTGACAAAAAATCAGCTTTCCTAACCAAAGCAATTTTTCCTGGAAAATTCATTTTTGTAATTCTAAACATCTGAATTAGTTTTCATAGAAACAATCCCCCCCAACACTTCTATGGAGTTATTAAAGCCACATAATATTTAACCAAACCGTAGAATTACAGGAACAAGTGCAATCAGTGCAAAGAACCTTGGGGACAAACAAGAGCAACCGTTGGCCAACATGTGACTCAGGCAGCTACAGAAGGCATGAGCCACCATGAGTCACAGAGAATTTGAGAGCATTAGTCACCCTGGTGAATCAGACAAATAATGGCCATTGGGAGAATTCTTTTTATTTATGTAGCGTATCTGTGCAACTTTCTGCGTACCACATATGTGTGTACCACATATGTGTTTGAGCCCATGGAGGTCAAGCCCAGGTCTTCTACAAGAGCATTAAGTGTTCTTAATTGCCAAGCTGTTTCTCTAGCCCTAAAGAGGAATTTCTGTTATAACACACCAAGTCAAGTCCTCTCTGTTGAAATTTATTTTATTTTGTTTTTTTAATACTGGAGGGTAGTGAGCCCAGTCTGATGAGTCTAACTGACCCAAGCATGCCTGCACCATATCCACCTCCAGGCCTGGCCTGGATCACACACCCTGTATCCTGTATGCCAGTCCAGACTATTAAGTTCCTCTGACCCTAGCTAGCCTATGCCATATCCAACATCCCACCTAGCCCAGTTTACACATCCTGTGATCTTGTTCAGTCTGGTGTATTCCCTGGACCCTAGCCCACCTGCACAAATCCCCAGTCCTAGACTAGTCATATACTTGTGCACTGATCAGTCCCTGGAGCCTTGCCTTCTCACACCATTCCTAACCCTCTGACCTAGGCATGGCCACACAGACGATATGCCAGCCTAGCCTTGTGAGTATCTAAGACTCTGAGCTATCCATGTCATTTCCATACTCAGAGGCATAGCTCAGGTACCACAGACTTCACATCAGCCCAAGCAGACACACCCATTTGTCCCCTTCAAATGCTTTCTTGCTTACAACTAAACTGGGTTCACCCCATTCCTCTAGTTCAAAATTAACACTGAGTGTCTGAAAGACTACCCTGTAAACTCCTCATACCTAATCAGAAGTCAGCCATGCTTGGGCAACAATGTAAACAAAAACAAACTTCCACTTAACAGTAGTAGCCTAGAATCTTACATCAGACACCCAACCAATGAAAAAAAAAACCGCATGGCTAAGTCTCATCACAGATAAATGCTGATAATAGATAGATAGATAGATAGATAGATAGATAGATAGATAGATAGATAGATAGATCCACACATGATATGAAGGGACAAGACACTATGTCAGCCCCTCAAACTTACTACACCTGTGGAACGTTATCCAGTGAGAATTACTTAGATGATCCCCAGCACACAGAACTTAGAAGAACAATAACAAACTTCATCAAATAATTCAAAGATTTTAAAGAAAATTCTAACAGCTCAATGAACTTAAATAGAATAATAATAAATGCCAGTGTGGCATCCACAAAAACATAAGCATATAGCTAAATAAAATGATAAAAATAGAACAGTAACTGAAAAATAAAATCAGTAAAAAGATAGAAATATTGAAGAGAACTTAAACTGAAATGAAAATTTGAAAAATGTCATAATCCAATTTAAAAACTCAGGGTAAAGTTTTGCAAGTAGAATGGATCAAGTAGAAGATATAATATAGAATTTGAAGATAGAGGAATTGAACCACTCAAGCAAATAATATTTAAAAATTTAAAACAAAGGAAAGAAACAAGCAGGAACTGTGGGATACCATGAAAAGATTAAATATTTGAATTGAATTATAGGCATAGAGGAGAAGAACCACATGTCAAGGACATAGAGAAGATCTTCAACAAGAAGAAAACATCCCCAAATTAAGGAAAGATATAGCCACATACATTTAAAAAGTACACAGAATTCCAAAGAAATGAGACAAGGAAAGAAACTCCTCACAGAATATTATAGTTAAAAACCTAGATATACTGAAAAAAGAGAGGGTACTGAAAGTTGCCAGAGAAAAACCACAAGTCACATATAGAGAAAAATATACCAGAATAACAGCTGATTTCTCAGTGAAAAGTTAAAAATATGGAAGAGCCTAGAGCAAAGTACCGCAAGTCCCAAAAGATCACAGGTTCCAGCCTACTTACTGTACCCAGCAAAATTATTTGCCATCCTTGAGAAAAGAAGGACTTTTTATGATATAAACAGGTTGAAAGAATTCATGCCAACCAAACCAGCTCTACAGAGAATACTGGAAAAAATACTTTAGACTAAAGAGAGAAATAAGCATATCCAAGAATTTATGAGGGAAAAAATAATTCACTGAAACACAAAACAGGACTAAGAACACAAGTATCAAAAACCAAAATGGCGGGGGATCCAAGATGGCGGTGGCCTGTGTGGACGTATTTTGATTTCGAGGTTAACAGTCACAGGGTGGCGAGTGTTGCAGGGCACTGTACAAACAGCTCTACCCCTATGGATCTCACCCAACTATGCAGGGACCACTGGGGGGTCCCTGGGCAGGACGTTCCCTCCCACTTTCGGACATGCAAGGAAGCCGCTGGACCAGGGAATCTGGATCCCCCATCCCCCACCAGGGAGACACGCCAGGTAAGTTCCAATCTAATACCCAGTGGGAAGATTCAGATCCCACGTAGAGATACTCTACACCCTGCTGGGCACCCCCAGGTCTTGCACAGATGATCCAGCTATCTGGCGAAAGGTTGCGACCCTTGGAAGTGAGCGCAGCTCGGCTGTAAAGTGCCTTCAGACTGCAGATTGTAACCCACTGCGGTGACGTCACTGGCCAGTTTCCAGGCCGTGGGAGCGGCAAGGCTATTGTGGGTGAAGGCAGATTTACCCACCACAGAAGCCAACCCTGGGCAAACTGTGAGGTATTTGAAACTGTTGCATATCGGACTTTTTTACTAGTACTGGCCTTTCTGGCGGGGAACCAGAGCTTACTTGTACACAGCTCCACCCCCTGGATTAGTTAGGTCTCCACCTAGGAGGCGGGGCTTAATGACTCACCTTATAGGGGTGGAGTAAGGCAACTCGACTCCTACACCAAAGCGTCCCCTTTGGACCCAAGTCTAGAAGACAGCTAAAAAATTTCACATGGCCAGAGGCCCCAGACAAAAAAAGAAACAGAACGAAATGACTCCAACAAAAGAAAGCAATGCTATTCCATCCAGGCCAAACCACCTCACCACAGCTGAAACACATGAAAACAATGACAATTCTACATTATGGAAAGTGATAGAGTCCCTTCAAGAAGAACTTAAATCTATGAAGGAATTCAAAGAAGCCACAATTGCACATACAAAAGCGATGGAAAACACCATTAGAGAACTTCACAACAAGGTGAGTCAACTTGAACAAGAAAAAGAGAGGGCAATGGAAGACTTCCAGGCAAAGACAAGCAAACTGCAGCAGGAAATGTACAAAACAAATAACACCACTCAAGAAATGAAAATGGAAATGGAAACAATAAAGAAAACACAGTCAGAGTTAAAAATGGAAATGGAGAATCAAGGGAAGAGAACAGGAAATATGGATTTGAGTACCAAAAATAGGATTCAAGAGATGGAAAACAGGATCTCAAGCATGGAAGACTCGATGGAAGAAATCAATACAATATCCAGAGAAAATGAGAAAGCTAAAAAATCTCTCACCCACAATATCTAAGAAATCAAAGACTCAAAGAAAAGATGGAACCTAAGAGTTATAGGCATAGAGGAAAGAGAAGACTCCCGACTCCATGGTCCAGGAAATATCTTCAACAAAATCATAGAAGGAAACTTCCCAAACCTAAAGAAAGAGATGCCAGTAAAAATCCAAGAGGCTTACAGAACACCAAACAGATTAGGTCAGAAAAGAAACTCCTCTCACCACATAATAATACAAACTCCAAATGTAGAAAACAAAGAAAGGATATTAAAAGCTGTATGAGAAAAAGGCCAAGTCACATAAAATGGCAGACCCATCAGAATCACACCTGACTTCTCCTCTGAAACTTTAAAAGCTAGAAGGGCCTGGACAGATGTCCTACAAGCCCTGAGAGAACATAGGTGCCCAGCCAGACTACTATACCCAGCAAAACTCTCGATCAACATAGATGGAGAAAACAAGATATGCCATGACAAAATCAAATTCAAACAATATCTCCCCACAAACCCAGCCCTACAGAAGATCCTAGAAGGAAAATTCCAACACAGAGAAGATAACTACACCCAAGAAAACAGAGGAAATGGAAACCTCCACAGCAACTAAACAAAAAGAAACACAAGACGACCAGCTATACCAAAATAATGGGAAATAACAACCCCTAGTCACTAATATCCATCAACATCAATGGACTCAACTCGCCAATAAAAGACACAGACTTACAGACTGGATCCATAAACAAGACCCATCTTTTTGCTGTATACAAGAAACACATCTCACTATTGAAGATAAACACTATCTCAGAGTAAAGGGCTGGGAAAAGGCTTACCAAGCAAATGGACCCAGGAAACAAGCTGGAGTAGCCACCCTAATATCAAACAAAATAGACTTCCAATTGAAGTTAATAAAAAAAAGACAGAGGGCATAACATACTCGTTAAAGGAAATATCCATCAAGAGGACATCTCAATATTGAACATCTATGCCCCAAATACAAAGGCACCTACATTTATAAAAGAAACGCTTCTAAAACATAAATCGCACATCGATCCAAACACTTTAATAGTGGGAGACTTCAACACCCCCCTCACAACTATGAACAGATCATCAAGACAGAAGCCAAACAGAGAAATAATGAGTCTAACAGAGGTCATGAACCAAATGGATCTAACAGATATCAACAGAACGTTTCACCCAAACACAAAAGAATACACCTTCTTCTCAGCACCTCAAGGAAACTTCTCCAAAATTGACCATATAGTTGGCCACAAAGATAGTCTCAACAGATACAAGAAAATTGAAATAACCCTTTGTATCTTATCAGACCACCATGGAATAAATCTGGACTTCAATAGCAAAAGAATCAACAGAAAATCTACACACACATGGAAATTAAACAACTCTTTACTAGAGGACCACTGGGTCAGGGAAGAAATAAAGAAGGAAATCAAAGACTTCTTAAAATTCTACGAAAATGAAGACACAATATACCCAAACCTATGGGACACAATGAAAGCTGTGCTACGAGGAAAGTTCATAGCACTAAGTGCCTTCAAAAAGAAAATTGTGACAGCTCATATTAGCGAATTAACAGCTAAACTGGGTGAATTGGAAAAAAAAAGAAGCAAACACTCCCAAGAGGAGCAGAAGGCAGGAGATCACCAAACTTAGGGCTGAAATCAACAACTTACAAACAAAAAGAACTATACAAAGAATCAATGAAACCAAGAGTTGGTTCTTCCAGAAAATTAACAAAATAGACAGACCCTTAGCCAAATTAAATAAAACACAGAGGGAGAAAACACAAATCAACAAAATCAGAAATGAAAAGGGAGAAATAACAACAGACATTGAGGAAATCCAGAGAATATTTGGATCCTACTTTAAAAATCTATACTCTACCAAATTTGAAAACTTAAGTGAAATGGACAATTTTCTTGATAGATTCCATCTACCGAAGCTAAATCAAGATCAGATAAGCAGATTAAACAGCCCTAAAACCCCTAAGGAAATAGAAACAGTCATTAAAAATCTCCCAACCAAAAAAAGCCCAGGGCCAGATGGCCTTAGCACAGAATTCCACCAGACCTTCAAAGAGGAGCTAACACCAATACTTTTCAAACTCTTTCACAAAATGGAATCTGAAAGAACATTGCCAAACTCATTCTATGAGGCCACAGTCACCCTGATTCCTAAACCACACAAAGACCCAACAAAGAAAGAGAACTTCAGACCAATCTCCCTCATGAAAATAGATGCAAAAATACTTAATAAAATACTAGCAAACCGAATTCAAGAACACATCAAAAGTATCATACACCATGATCAAGTAGGCTCCATCCCAGGAATGTGGGGATGGTTCAACATACGAAAGTCTATCAATGTCATTGACCATATAAACAAGATGAAAGAAAAAAACCACATGATAATCTCGCTTGATGCAGAAAAAGCATTTGACAAAATCCAACACCCCTTCATGCTAAAAGTTCTAGAGAGAACGGGCATACAAGGACCGTACCTAGAAATAATAAAGGCAATATACAGCAGGCCAGTGACCAACATCAAATTAAATGGAGAGAAACTTGAAGCATTTCCTCTAAACACAGGGACAAGACAAGGATGTCCACTTTCACCATATCTCTTCAATATATTACTTGAAGTTATTGCTAGAGCAATAAGACAACTAAAGGAGATCAAGGGGACAAACATTGGAAACGAAGAAGTCAAATTATCCCTATTTGCAGATGATATGATAGTATACATAAGAGACCCCAAAAATTCCACCAGAGAACTCTTACAGCTGATAAACACCTTCAGCAAAGTGGCTGGATACAAAATTAATTCAAAAAAACCAGAAGCCCTTCTTTATACAACAAACAAAAGGGCTGAGAAAGAAATAAGGGAAACAACCCCCTTCACAATAGCCACAAACAACATTAAATACCTGGAGGTAACTCTAACCAAGCAAGTAAAGGACCTGTACAACAAGAACTTCAAGCCCTTGAAGAAAGAAATGGAAGAGGCCTTTAGAAGATGGAAAGATCTCCCATGCTCATGGATAGGTAGGATCATCATAATAAAAATGGCCATCCTACCAAGAGCAATATATAGATTCAATGCAATTCCTATCAAAATACCAACACAATTTTTTATAGACTTGGAAAGAGCTATTCTCGATTTCATATGGAAAAACAAAAAGCCCAGAATAGCTAAATCAATCCTCTACAATAAAAAAACATTTGGAGGTATCACCATCCCAGATTTCAAGCTGTACTACAGAGCAATAGTTGTAAAAACAGCATGATACTGGTATAGAAACAGACCAGTAGATCAATGGAATCGAATTGAAGATCCAGAAATAGACCCACACACTTATGGCCACCTAATTTTTGACAAAGAAGCCAAAATGGCACAATGGAAGAAGGACAGTATCTTCAACAAATGGTGCTGGTCCAACTGGATGTTCACTTGTAAAAGAATGAAATTAGACCCATATTTATCACCTTCTACAAAACTTAAGTCCAAGTGGATCAAAGACCTTAACATAAGCCTGGTCACACACTAAATCTACTAGAAAAGAAAGTGGGAAAAACCCTCGAACTCATTGGCACAGGTGACACCTTCCTGAACAGAACACCAACAGCTCAGGACCTGAGATCAACAATCAATAAATGGGACCTCATGAAACTGAAAAGCTTCTGTAAGGCAAA
This sequence comes from Lophiomys imhausi, assembly GCA_907164525.1. Taxonomy (NCBI): domain Eukaryota; kingdom Metazoa; phylum Chordata; class Mammalia; order Rodentia; family Muridae; genus Lophiomys; species Lophiomys imhausi. Next base: position 3,145,643 of record CAJQZJ010034238.1, read on the forward strand.
AGACACTGTCATTCGAACAAAATGGCAGCCTACAGACTGGGAGAAAATCTTCACCAACCCCACATCTGACAGAGGGCTAATATCCCAAATCTACAAAGAACTCATGAAATTAAATGCTAAGAAACCAAATAATCCAATCAAAAAATGGGGACAGAGCTAAATAGAGAATTCACAAAGGAGGAATCCCTAATGGCTGAGAGACACTTGAAATGCTCAACATCCTTAATCATCAGAGAAATGCAACTCAAGAGGACTCTGAGATTCCATCTCACACCTGTCAGAATGGCTAAGATCAAAAGCTCAAATGACAACACATGCTGGTGAGGGTTTGGAGAAAGGGGTACCCTACTCCATTGCTGGTGGGAGTGTAGGCTTGTGCAACCACTATGGAGGTCAGTCTGGCGATATCTTAGAAAACTTGGAATAGCTCTGCCTCAGGACCCAGCCACACCACTTCTGGGTATACATCCAAATGACTCCTCACCGAATCACAAAAAAGTTTCCTCATCTATGTTTATAGCAGCCTTATTTGTAATAGCTAGAAACTGGAAACAACCCAGATGTCCCTCAACCGAAGAATGGGTTAAAAAACTGTGGTACATCTACACAATGTATTATTCAGCTACCAGGAACAACAAAATTATGCAATTTGCAGCCAAATGGATGGAACTAGAAAAGCTCATCCTGAGTGAGCTAACCCAGACTCAAAAGGATGCATATGGCATCTATTCACTTATAGTAGGATTTTAGCTATATAGTAGAAGGTATTTATACTACAACTAACACACCAAAGGGAACTTGGACATAGACTTTTTTTTAATTTTTATTTATTTATTTATTTTATATATATATTTATATATTTTTTTGATTTTTTATTCTTTTTTATCTGTTTGTCTGCTTATTTGTTTGTTTGTTTTTTAGTTTTCTCTCCCAGGCAATGAGACACTTTTCACTGGTGGTACTGCCTCGTAGACCCCCAATGAATGAGGAGGCTCTTGGCCCTCATACGACCTCTCAACTGAGATGAGGAACTGTTACATAAGGACACCCCACCCCAGAGAAATGGGATGGAAGGGTTAGGAGGTAAAGAAAAAAAATGAAATGTGATGTTTCGGCCTTTTACTACTAATTGCCATAAACTGTTTAGGATAATTAAGAAATGCAAACTAATAGTTATGCAAGCCAGTCATTTTGTTAGGTACTATGACAGCCTATTATAGTTATTCTCTAAGCTAATCAGAAATAAAGCTGCTAAGAGACAAGCAACATCTGCTTATCCTAATATAAGAGACAGATAGGGCCTCTTCAAAAACCTCAAGAGATCTGCAGAATATGGCATTCAAAGATGTTTTCATAACTTTAGATTTTTTTATATCAAGATATATCAACTCCTGACAGCACCCCCTATTCTACTCCAAGTAGAAGATGAGCATCGAAGAATCTCCAGTGGGAGATGATTGAATTAGTCGCAAGCCTATCTCTTGGTAGGAAAAACCCTTTGCTCCAAGTTTAGACAGAATGCTGTCCAAAAAGGACAAAACTTGGAAGCAGGTAAGTCGACAGCCTAGCTCTGCCAAGACAGGGTAGGCAAGTCCTTCATAACCCCTGCTCTATAATCAATGTCTGTCAGAGAAATGGGGCCAAATGTTTGAAGATTGATGCTGTAATGTATGGAGAGAAAATGGAAACTGTCCAGGCAGCCACTGGTATGTCACTTCTTAGTTTTGGAAGCTGCAGGCCCTGTACTTCCTATAAAATCAGATATAGTTATCCCTCTCAGGTCTCTGAGGTGGTTGAAGAACAGATAGCTAGAGTCTCATAATTAAATTTTGAGTTGTTTAGGAGTCAAGAGAGTATTATAGATCTAAGAAGATGCTTTTAAAATTGTGTTGCAAGTTAGTATGAATGTTGAGTTAGACATAGAACTTTAAACTCATGGAAATGGTTAGATAGTAGAATGTTAAAGTCAGGTGCCAAATACATATGGACTGGACATTGGGAATGTATGCTAAGCTATATAACCCTCATAACTGTGGCCTAATTACCTCTGTTGTTTTGTATTTTATTTATTATTATAAGAGAAAGAGCCATTTGTTGGACTGAAAGGGGAAACTGTAGGGGAAAATAAGATATACCTTAAACTTAAAAAAAAAGGGAAGAGGATGGGGGGTTGAGGGAGGGAGGGTGGAACTGGAGGGGGGAATAGGGAGGGGACTGCCATTGAGATGTAACTTGAAGAAATAAAAAAAAAAAGAAAAACCAAAAAAAAAAAAAGAGAAAAAAATGGCAGCAGTCAGCACACAGCTTTAAATATGAATGGTCTCAACTCCTAAATAAAAAGGCACAGCTGAGTTGAATGGATTAAGAAATAAAATCCAATAAATGGCTCTTTTTCTTATAACAAATATAATACAAAACAATAAGAATAATTAGGCCACAATTATGAAAATTAAAAGGTACAACATACATTCTCAGTTCCCAGTCCATACATATTTGGCAACTGATTCTAATATTCTTTTATCCATCTATCTCAATGAGTTTAAAGTTCTATACCTAACTCAGTTTCCATTCTAACTTGCATTACCAACTAAAAAACACCTTCTTAGACCTAGAACATCCTTTTAATTCCTAAACAACTAAAAAGTCATTTATTGGACTAAAAGGGGGAGCTGTTGGGGGGGGGGGGAAAACCCTAAAATTAAAAAAAAGCAAATTGGAGGGGGATTGGACAGAGGGTAGGAGGGTAGGACCAGAAGGGGGAGGCGGGAGGGAATTATGATTGAGATGTAACTTGAAGAAAGAAATAAAAAAGAAATACAAAGGAAAAAAAAGAAACAAAATCTACCTTTCTGTTATCTTCAAGCAACTCATTTTACCTTCAAAGATAGGAAACACCTTAAAATAAAGACAGGAAGAGGTAGTAACAAACAAATGGGGCAAGGAAGTAAATAGGTGTCATTAGCCTAGTATCTGACAGGATGAACTTCAAACAAAAGTCAGAAGAGATAAAGAAGACCATCTTAATCTACTCATAGAACAATTAACTGGAAAGGCATTATAATCCTAAAGATACATGCACCAAACTCTGTCTGATACACTTAATTTCATAAAAAAACATTACATTGGGTTTAAGGACACAGATTAACTCCAACTCAGTAATAGTGGGTGACATCAATACCTCACATTCTCCAATAGATAAGTCACTGAATAAAAATAAACAAAAACACTAGATTTAAATGACATAATATACCAAATGGACCTAACAGATACCTACAGAATATTTGACCCAAACTAATATGCTTTCTACTCAACAGCCATGGAAGCATCTCTAAAATGGACCACATCCTGGGACACAAACCAGATTTTAACAAATTTCAAAAAATTGAAGTAACTTCAAGTATCCTATTTGATCACAACACTATACAACAGCAAACAACCCCTAGTAATTACAAACTCTTGGAGATTAAACAGCATATTGTCAAATAATGAATGGGCCAAAGAGGAAACCATGAAAGATATCAAAATAAAATTCCTGGAGTTAATTGAAACTCAACACAACACAACAAAACAGCTGAGGCATATTAAAAGCAGTACTAAGAGGGAAACGTATAGCTATGAGCACCTACATTAAAAAATTAGACACAGTACAAATAAATGAGTGAATGGTGAACTCAGACTTTGGAAAACCAAAACAAATGTAAATCTAGTCAATGGCAGGTAATAATGAAAATCAGAACATAAATTAATGACACAGAAGCAAAGAAAACTAAAGAATCAACAAATTTAAGATCTAGTTATTTGACAAGATAAACAAGATTGACAGACTCTTGTTCCAATGAACCAAAAGAAAGAGGTGACCCAACTCAACAGAATTAGAGATACATGGAGAAACATTTTGATGAATGCCTTAAAAACTCAGAATATAGAAAATACTTTTAAAAACTGTATTCCATTAAGTTATAAATTTTAAAGTCAGTGAATGAGCTTCTAGATTTATCCAAAACCACCAAAATTAAACCAAGAAGGTACATTTAAAAGATCCATAACAAATAAAGAGATCAAAATAATAATTGAAAACTACCAACTAGAAAAAAAAATTCAGATTCACAGGAGAATTCTGTCAGACTTTTAAAAACAGATAACCAATCGTCCTGACACAATTAGAGTCATCAAAGAGGAAGGAGCATCAGTTGAGAAAATGCCTCCATGAGAACCATCTGGAAGGCATTTTCTGAATTAGTGATCAATGGGGAACGGCCCAGCCCATTGTAGGTGGTGCCATCCCTGGGCTGGTAGTCCTGGGTGTTAAGAAATACACGGTGGTGAGGGGGCCTGGCCAACGTGTGCCCCTGAGAAATTAGGCCATGCAACTGATCTGGTGTAATAGAGGTTTGTTGGGGGAAAGAGGAGGAGTGAGGACCTGGAGAAGGAATAGAGGCAGGCAAATGGACATGTAGACAGACTGGGAGACAGGGATCAGAGACAGGAGTGCAGAGAGAGCGAATGCGAATGCAGAAGACTCAGAGAAAAGAGGGGGGAGGTGGATCCTTTTAAATGGAGTGCACACCTGATGAACTTGCGCACTTGGAGGGAGTGGCAGGTGATGGCAGCAGGTGATGATGTAAGCACTCACTAGGTCCCTGAGAGCAGGCCAGTGGAATTGCCTGTACACTATAACACTGAGTTCTATAAGAAAACAGGCCGAGTAGGCCATGTAAAGACAGTAAGCAGCACTCCACCATGGCCTCTGCATTAGCTCTTGCCTCCAGATTTCTGCTTGAGTTCCTGTCCTGACGTCCTTTGGTGATGAATAGTGCTATGGAAGTGTAAGCTGAATAAATCCTTTCTTCCTCAACTTGGTTTTTGGTCATAGTGTTTAATAGTAGTAACTGAAACCCAAATTAAGACACCAATACTTCTTAAAATACTCAAGAAAGTAGAAAGAACAGTTCCAAACTTCTGTATTATTTTAATACCCAAACCAGATAAATATACAACAAAAAAGTAAAATGCAGGTCAATATCCCTTATAAATATAGCTGTGAAAAATCCTCAATAAAGTACTTGCAAACTGAATACATGCATATATCAAAAAGATCATCTACTACAACCAAACTGACTTCATCCCAGAGATGAAGAGATAGTTCAATAAATGTAAGTCAATAAATGTAATAAACCATATAAGTGGTCTGAAGGACAAAAATTACATGATCATTTTAATATATGCAGAAAAGCTTTTTGACAAACTCCAACATGCCTTTGTGATAAAAAGTCCTAAAGAGGGTAGGACTGGAGGAAATACATTTCAATTTAATAAAGCCTACCTATCACATACCTACAGCCAACAGTACATTAAACAGAGGAAAAACTTGAAACAATCCCATTAAAACCAGGAACAAAACAGGGCTGTCTACTATCACTACTACATTTCAACATGGTGCTTGAAGCACTAGCTAGAGTAATAAAACAAGTGAAAAAAATCAAAGGGATACAAATAGAAAAAGAAGATAAAAAATTATTCCTGTTGGGAGATGATATCGTATTATACGTAAGAGATTCTGAATATTTCTCTAGAAATAATCAATATTTTCAGCAAAGTGTTAGATACAAAATCAATTTACAGAAACCAGTAGCCTTGGGGGATGAAGAGATGTCTCAGTGGTTAAGGGGACTGTTGTAGCTCCACATAATAGTCACAACCATGTGTAACTCCAGTTCCAGGGGATTCAACATCTTCTTCTCACTTCTGTGGCACCAAGTGCACATATAGTGTACACAAATACATGCAGCCAAAACATTCATATACATAAAAATTATTTTAAAATCCAAAAAATAAAAAATCAGTATCATTTCTAGTGTCAATACCAAGCATGTTGGGAAAAGTATCAAGGAAATGTTCTGCTGACAATAAATAAAATATCTAGGGATATACCTAACCGAGGGGGTGAAAGACTTCTATAATGAGAACTTTAAATTTTTGAAGAAAGAGATTGAGGAAAACTCTAAAAGATGGAATGACCCCTCATGATCATGGACTGGTAGAATTTCACATTTAATATTGTGAAAATGATCATCTTTTAAAAAATAATTTACAGATTCAATCCAATACCAATCAAAACCCCACAACACTCTTCAGAGATGTATTTAAAAAATCATAAAATACGTATGAAACCACAAAAGACCCCAGAAAGCCAAAGCAATCCTGATAAATCAATCAATCAATCAATCAATCAATCAATCAATAGAATAATGCTGGTGGTATAACCATACCTGATTTCAAGATATACCACAGAACTATTGTAATAAAAAATATCATGATATTTGGCACAAAAATAGACTCATAGATTAGTAGAACAAAAGGGAAGAACCAAGTATGTGTATAGGTAGTTACAACCATCTCATAGTTGGCACAAGCCAAAAATACACACTAGATAAAATACAGCATCTTCAGCCAATGGTTCTGGGGAAACTAAATGTTCACTCAGAAGAATGAAATTCAAACGGTATCTATCATCCTGAACAAAAACTAACTTCAGATGGATCAAATACCTAAACATAAAACCTGAATGGTGTCTCAACGTGATAGAAGAAAACATAAGTAATACCCTCCTATAAGATATATTAGGAAAGCATGTTCTCAATAGGACTCCATTTGCTCAGGAATTAAGGCCAAAATTGGCAAATAGGACTGCATAAAACTAAAAAGCTTCTATACAGCAAAGAAAACAATCGATTGAGTGAAGAGGAGGCCCACAGAGTGGGAAAAAAAATCTTTGCCGGCTATACATTTAATAGAGAATTTCTAGTGGTTTGAATGAGAATGTCCTCTATATGTTCATATGTTTGAATGCTTGGTCTGCAGTTAGTGGAACTGTTTGAGAAGGGTGGAGTAGGTGTGGCCTTGTTGGAGTAGGTGTGGCCTTGTTGGAGGGTCACTGAATGAGGGTTTTGAGGTTTCAAAGTCCCCACCCACCTGGCCCTGAGTCTGATTCTCTGCCTGTGATTACTGGATCAGAGGTGAGCTCTCAACTACTTCCCCAGCACCGTGTCCTCCTGACTGCCACTACACTCCCCACCATGATGATCATGGACTCTCCCTCTGAAACTATAAGCAAACCCCCAATTAAATGCTTCCTTTCATAAGTTGCTTTGGTTATGGTTATCCTACTCCTGCTGATCTCAGGATTTTGGCATGCCTCAACCCAACTCTTGTGCCGGGTCAGCTTCCCTCAGTCCTACAGCTCCCCAACCCCACAGATTAATATCAAGGATATACAAATAACTCAAAATCAAAGAGCTAAGAAAACAAACAACCTGATTAAAATGTTATCAATCTGAACAGAGTTCTTAAAAGAAGAAATAAAACTAGCTAAGAAATATCTTTAAAAATGATCAAAAGCCTTAACAAAAAGAGAAATGCAAATTAAAAGTACTTTGAGATTTCATTTTACCTTACTCGGAATGGCTAAGATCAAGAAAACAACTGACAACAAATGCTGGGGATGATGTGGGGAAAAGAAAACCTCCCTTACTTCTAGTAGAACTGCAAACTAATGTAGCCACTCTGGAAATCACTGTGAAGAATTCTCAAAATGGCAAAAGTAGATCTACCACATGACCCATCTATACTTCCCCTCCACATATGCCCAAAGGACTCAGCATCATATTTTATAGATTATTGCTCAGCTGTGTTTGTGGCTGCTCTATTCACAATAGCCAGGAAATAGAAACAACGTAAAGGCCCTTAAACTGATGAATGAATAATGATGTGGTTCATATACACTATGGAATATTCAACTTTTTTTTAAAAAGTGGAATCATGAAATTTGGAGGTAAATTACAGACTACAAAATATTATACTGAACAAGGTAACACAGACTCAGAAATATAAATGTTGCTTGTTCTTTCCTATTTGAAGATCCTAGCCTGAATCTTTGAATGTGATTATAAAATTTGTAGTAACCCTTTTTTTCGTGGCACCTCCTAGGCGGTCGGCTGTGTCAAGATGAAGCTGAATATTCCTTCCCCACCACCGGCTGTCATAAACTCATTGAGGTGGACGATGACCGCAAACTCCGTACTTCTATGAGAAGCGAATGGCCACGGAAGTAGCTGCTGATGCTCTGGGTGACGAGTGGAAGGGTTATGTGGTCTGCATCAGTGGTGGCAATGACAAACAAGGTTTTCCCATGAAGCAAGGCATTTTGACGCATGGCAGAGTACGGCTGCTGTTGAGTAAGGGACATTCGTGCTATAGGCCAAGGAGAACAGGAGAGAGGAAGCACAAGTCTGTGCGGGGATGCATTGTGGATGCCAATCTGAGTGTTCTCAACTTGGTTATTGTAAAAAAAAAAAAAAAAAGGGAGAGAAGGATATTCTGGGTTGACAGATACTACTGTGCCTCGCCGGTTGGGACCTCAAAGAGCTAGTAGAATCTGAAAGCTTTTTAATCTCTCTAAAGAAGATGATGTCCACCAATATGTTGTCAGAAAGCCCTTAAACAAAGAAGGTAAGAAGCTCAGAACCAAAGCATCCAAGATTCAGCGTCTTGTCACTTCACGTGTCCTGCAACACAAACGTCAAGGTATTGCTCTGAAGAAACAATGTACTAAGAAAAACAAGGAGGAGGCTGCAGAATATGCTAAACTTTTGGCCAAGAGAATGAAGGAAGCCAAAGAAAAGCGCCAGGAGCAAATTGCCAAGAGTCGTAGGCTGTCCTTGCTGAGAGCTTCTACTTCTAAGTCTGAGTCCAGTCAAAAATAAGTCTTTAAGAGTAACAAATAAATACTCATACCTTGGGAAAAAAATTGTAGTAACCACAGAAACCACAAAAGTAAAAAAGGACCATGGTGGGGGAGCTCTAGAGATAAAAGTATAGTACAACAGGGCCGCTATGAAGGGAAAAATGAAAAAACAAACAGCAAAAATAGGGAGATATTTATCTGGGAATAGAGAGAGGAGGGGAATACAAAGGGAGAGGACAGAAGAAGGGATAAAGAACTCTAAGTACTATTGAAAAGTCATAGGGAAAATTTTTTTCTTGACAAAGAATCCTAAACCATACAATGGAAAAAGAACAGCATCTTCAACAAATGGTGCTGGTCTAACTGGATTCATCAACATGTAAAAGAATGAAATTAGACCCATACTTATCACCTTGCACAAAACTTAAGTCAAAATGGATCAAAGACCTTAACATAAAGCCTGACACACTAAATCTAATAAAAGAGAAAGTGGGGAAAGCCTCGAACTCATTGGCATAGGAGCCAACTTCCTGAACAGAACACCAATAGCTCAGACTCTAAAACCAACAACCAATAAATGGAACCTCATGAAACAGAAAAGCTTCTGTATAGCAAAGGACACTGTCACTAGAACAAACAGCAACCTACAGATGGGAAAAGATCTTTACCAACCCCATTTCCAGCAGAGGGCTAATATCCAAAATTTATAAAGAACTCAAGAAATTAAACACCAAAAAAAACCCAAATAATCCAATCAAAAAATGGAGGTCAGTCTGGCCATATCTTAGAAAACTTGGACTCGCAATACCTCAAGATCCAGCCATACCACTTCTGGGTATACATCCAAATGATTCCTCACCAAATCACAAGGAAGTTTCCTCATCTATGTTCACAGCAGCCTTATTTATAATAGCTAGAAACTGAAAACAACCCAGATCTCCCTCAACCAAGGAATGGATTAAAAAAAAAAAAACTGTGGCATATCTACACAATGGAATACTACTCAGCCATGAGAAACAACAAAATCATGCAATTTGCAGCCAAATGGATGGAACTAGAGAAGCTCATCCTGAGTGAGCTAACTCAGACTCAGAAGGATGCACATGGCATCTATTCACTTATAATTGGATTTTAGTCATATCATACAGGATAACTATACTACAAACAATGCATCAAAGGGAACAGGAACATAGACTTTGTTTCCTATCAATGAGACACTTTGCCCTAGTGGTGCTGCCTTGTAGGCCCCCAGTGTATGAGGAGGCTCTTGGCCCTCATATAACTGCTGAACTGGGATGGGGAACTGTTATGTAGGGACACTCCACTCCAGAGGAGTAGGATGGAAGAGATGGGGGTGGGAGGGTGGGAGGGTGGGACTGGGAGGGGTGGAAAGAGGGCACTGTACTGAAGATGTAACCTGAAGTAATAAACAAATATTTTTTAAAAGAATGAATGAAGATCTTTACCAATTATACATCTGATAGAGGGTTAGTATCTCATATATGTAAAGAACTAAACTCGGGCTGGAGAGATGGCTCAAAGGTTAAGAGCACTGGCTGCTCTTCCAGAGGTCCTGAGTTCAATTCCCAGCAACCACATGGTGGCTCACAACCATCCACAGTGTGATCTGACACCCTGTTCTGGCCTGCAGGCTGCAGTGTACATGAAGATAGAGCATCATATACATTGAATAATAAAAAAAAGAACTAAACTCAATAAAACCTTGAGGAAAAAAAAACCAAACCAACTAAAAAATGGAGCACAGAACTAAGAAGAGAGTTGTCAAAAGATGAAACACAAGTGGCTAAAGAAAGGTTCAATGGGGCCAGAGAGATGCCTCAGAGGTTAAGAGCACTTCTGCTGGTTACTCTTCCAGAGGTCCTGAGTCCAATTTCCAGCCACCACATGGTGGCTCATAACCATCTATATGAGATCTGGTGCCCTATTCTGGTGTGCAGGTATACATTCAGACAGAACACTATATATATAAAATAAATAAATCTTTTTTAAAAAAGACAGGTTCAATGTCCTATCCATTAGGGAAATGCAAATTAAAGTTAAAACTACTTTGAAATTTTATCCTACTCCAGTCATAATGGTTATTAACACAAATGACAGCACATGCTAGGAAGTATATGGTGGAGTAAGGGGAACATGTCTCCATTGCTGGTGGGAGTACAAACTTGTACAGTCACTGTGGAAATCGATATGGCAGTTCTTTGAGAAACTGGGAATAGATCTACCTCAAAATCCAGCCACACCATTCTTGGGCATATATATCAAGGACTCTACATCCTACTACAGAGATACTTGCTCATTTGTGTTCATTGCTGCTCCATTCATAATAGCCAGATACTAGAAACAGCCTGGGTGCCCATCAGCTTATGAATGAATAATGGAAGTGTGGTATATTCACACAATGAAACATTATTCAGCTCTTAAGAAAAATGAAATTATGAGATTTGCAGGTAAATGGATGGAATTAGTGAGTGGATGGAATCCTGAGTGAGTTGGCAAAGATGGAAAAAGATAAATATTGTATGTTTTATCTTTTATGTGGATGTTAGACTTTAATATTTCTATATATTTCTACAATTCAAATAACTACAGAGATTAAGTACCTAACAAAGAACTACTGGGGATGAGAGTATCCCCAAAGAAAGTAGAATTAGAATATAGTGTTATGGAGAGACAAAGGGGAAATTAGAATTAAATAAGGAGAAGGATGGGAGAAGAGGCCAAAGAGGATAATACCCCCAACACTAAAGACCATTTGAAAAAAACATATGGAACCTTACTACTGTAGAAGCTTCCAAAAAATATATACGTATGTGAAAAGAACCTAAAAGAAGTGACCAAATAATAGGGAAACAATGTTCCACCCAGGTATTTTATGTCACCAAGAAGGAAAAAAAAAACTCCAATGCCAGGAACGAGTTATATCTTACTGAGTTGTTGGCCAAAGGGGTCACATGGAGACCCCCAATCATCACAGAGTACTTGTGAAGGCTACTGGTTACTCTTAACAACCTGACTGTGAGGCTCTATTGCTAAAGATAATTCTGATGTATTTCATGGGAAGTGAAGAAGTTGAGCTGGTATCTAACTAGAAGCTCCATCCCTACTAACTAATATTCATGGTACTGGGTGCTACCAGAGGATAAAGGCAGTCATCAATACCACCCAGCTACAAACCATATGACATATAACACTGACCTACCTGCAAGATATGCTCATGATATAGTGACACAAATGTTATAGAAGTAACCAACTACTTTTTAAAGTTTAATTTAAGGCCCACAACGTGATATGGAACCCATAACTGATACTTTTAAATTGGCCAAGAACCTGAGACTAGACAGCTCATAAACTTAGGGGAAAACCTACTGCTATTATTCAGGTAAAGGAGCATAGCAATAAAATGACTCCTAATGACATTCAGCTCTACTTATAGATCAGTGCATTGCCTAACCTTTAGCAGAGAAGCTTCTTCTTGCAATACCTTGTAATTAACATAGAGACCCAACAACTGGACAGAGAGTGAGACTTTGAAGCACTCAGTTCTAAGTAAGAGTTTTTTTTCTTTTATCAAACTCACCCTATCTCAAGGCTCAAAGACCTGTACAGAGGAGGAGGCAGAAAGACTATAGAGCAAGAGGTGATGAATGACTCCAAGAAACAGTATCTTCCAGACACAACGATACTAAGGCACATATTAACTCCCAGAGACTATGGTAGCATGCACAAGCTCTACACAGATCCAAACCAAGGGCGTTCCAGAACTAAGGAGAAGAGTCAACATGGAGTCCCACCCCTAACCAAGAGCTATGTGCAGTTGATACCTGCTAGCAAAGGAAAAATCTATTTTCTCCAATGGGTATTTTCTCCAATCTATTTTCACTGTGTATATCAACTACACTTCAGGGTAGCCCTTATGCCCAGGAGTAGCTGGCCAGCACAAAACTAGCTCAACAATATGTTGTGTGGACTTTTTGTTTAATTTTGCTTTTTGTTGTTTTGATTTTTGTGGGTTGGTGTGTATGTGTTTGTTTTGTTTCTTGTCCTTTGTTTTTTTTGGAAGAGAAAGAAAAGAATATAAAGCTGGGTGAGTAAGGATGTAGTAAGCATCTGGAAATAATTATGGGAGGGTAAATCATGATCTAAATATATTGTTTAAAATTATTTTTCAATTTAAAAAAAGAAGCCAAAAATAATGATGGTTGAGATAAAGTAGTGTTTTGCTTTGATTTATTTTGTTTTGTTTTGTTTATAGAAATTGTTAGTCTGGTGCAAGGACGACAGTGCCATAGTCATCAAAGACAAATTCTCTTCATTCTCCTCCAATAATATTATTTTATGACTTCTCTCCTCAAATTGGCTCCATGGTATTAAGATGGCTGCTGCAATTCCAGTGATCACTTCGTCATTCTACATAGACAGAGAGAGAGAAAGAGAGAGAGAGAGAGAGAAGAAGAAGAAGAGGAGGAGGAGGAGGAGGAGGAGGAGGAGGAGGAGGAGGAGGAGGAAAGGAAAAAGAAAAACAAATAAAACAAAAGACAAAGGCTTCCCAGCTAACTCAGCATTCCTAGAAAAGCTCCCTTGGAAAGCTCCATTTAGTGGTCTCTGAATAATCACCAGTATTCTTTTCTGCAAGGAGTTTATTTTTATTTATTTTTAAATATTTATTTATTACTTCAGGTTACATCTCCATCTCAGTGTCCTCTTTCCGCCCAGAGTTTAAAAGGGTTATTTTTATAGTTAGACCCAAGACTCAACAACTTTGAGTTCTATAATTGAGGAATAAGAAAAGAATGAATACCCAGTAGCTAAGAGTTCCTTGTGAAACAGAATCATAGCAGAACAGTGTAAGCACCTGAACATTTGAGACCTACCTCCTTTCCTGCCTGCTCAGGCCACCAGAGAATTGGCTGTATGCTGTTTTGCATCTTTGGAAAAGTGTACTTCAGTTGTTATAATTATGTTCTAAGAACTGTGTGGAACATTTGCTCTCTTTGTTTCCTATCTCCATTTCAAACTACTCACTACCAGAATATCAGTCTTGGGCTCCACCCCAAGCAAATGGATAGTGTTAGCATGAGCAGAATCCCCTTCTACAAAGAATATACTGCAGACACCCAAATCTGAACTTACAGGCACTTAGATATTTCCCAATAAGTAGCCTCTGAGAGCACCAAGAGTTCCAGGTAGCTCCGTGATGCCCAAAGACTCTCTTCCAATCTTCAAGGAATCAAGTACTTGTTGAGGAGTTAAATAGTCTCTCCTGTATCCAGTCCAGTTACAGTATCTCATAGGCTCATTTGGAAATGTAAAAATTTAAGAAGCTTGAACTTGCTAGAGAATACGTCTACTCTCAATGATGTCACATCTAGTAAAAGGCCAAAAAAGTGTAGAGACATTATGAAAGATAAACTATGGATTCTTGGCTTCTACTCTTAGTACAATTAAATGAACAAGTCTGTCCTACAAGCCCATTCCCCGATGGCTGGTCTGATCACCACCAAACACCGAGAAATCCCTGACAGATACCCTTCTACACCATGACTCAGCCTCCTGGATTTACATGGCTTGATAAATACAGGAACTTAGTAGGTCTATTAATGCTTGTTCATAGGTGGAATTTCACTGTTAGGTCATGAGCCTCCTCCCAAAGTCTAAGTTGCCAGCAGTGCAAAAAAAAAAAAAATCTCTTCTGCATTCCTAGTTCCATCTTCCCATTGTATAAGTGAATTGACTGAGGTCACAGTCATGATTCTCAGTGGATATCATAATTCAAGAATTAGCAACTGGACATTGTGGTGCATGCCTTTAATCCCATCACTTGAAAGGCAGAGGCAGGTGATCTGGAGTTTGAGGTCAGCCTGATTTAGCCAGTAAGTTCTAGGACAGCCAAAACTACAAAGAGATTTGGTCACACAAAAAAAAATTAGCAGTAACTTCTGTATATAAATAAAGAGAAATGCAGTGTAAGATACATACATATACATACATATGTATATGTATATATATATGATAGATATTTATCTGGCAGAATGAATACCCAGTCACACATAATTTATTTTCTCATCTAAAATATCCTTTTCTTTGCAGTAACTTATTTGGGCTTTCAACTGCTCTGAGATATGCAGCCATCAGGCAACTGTCATTATCCTTTAAGACATCAGAAATGGAATGTTCAGAAGGTCAAATAAATATCTCCAACAGTTTAACAGAACTTCACCTCCAACCCTGGTCTGTCTGCTGCTACATTATCAGATTGTGAATCACATTGTGCATCAGCACACTGCACATCAGCCTTAATTACAGAAAATATGTGATCTTCAAGTCTGACAGTATGAGAACCCAGTATGTGAGCTTACCAGCCCTCCTTAACTTGCTAAACTGAATGGCTATTCTTTTTGTTTTGTTTGTTACTCTTCCTGCTGAGAGGTGATGCTAGTCCCTGCCTCTTGGATGAGAACTGGCTTGCAATACTTATTTTCCAATATACTACTGCTAAAGTGAGGTTATTCAATTTATAAAGTCAGGTCATAGCTTTTCAATGTGTATCCATGCCCTCCGTCTTTATTAAATCTTCCTTTTTTAAAAATGTATTTCTTTTTTGAGATTATAATACAATTACATCATTTTCCCTTCCCTTCCCCCTTCAAACACATACATATATCCCTCCTTGCTCTTTTTCAAATTCATGACCTCCTTTTTCATTGTTACATATATATGTATAATATATATACATATATATACACATACATATTTACATATTCCTAAATATCTGAATACTGCATAACATTACTTTGTACATCTGTTTTCAGGGCTGACCATTTGGTGTTGGATAACCTACTGGTAGGGTGTTGCGTGAGGAAGACTATTTCTCCCACTCTCAGCGTTCCTTAATTACCTGTAATTCTTTGTTTAGGGTTAAAACCATGTGCCTAACCCCCCATGGAACATGGCATGTCAGTTGGTGTCATCCTTGTTCAGCTCATGTTTAGATAATCATGTTGGTGAGACTTTTAGGATGTAGTTTCTGACATTACTAAGAGACAGAATCTCACAGAAAAGTCCCTGATCCCCTGACTCTTAAAATTGTTCTGCCTCCTTCCTCCCTGCCCTTCAGCCATGATTCCTGAATCACAGGTTCAGGAGTTGTTTTGTAGATGATTGACTGGGACTGGGCTCCACAATTCTTCATTTTGATTGGCTGTGGTTTTCTATAATGGTCTTCATCTGAGAAACTTACACTTATATTAGAAGATTCAGAGCTAGGAACATCAGGTGAGAGAAAATATGTACTATTTTACTTTCTAGGTCTTACTAAATGTGATATTTTCTAGTTCCATCCATTTACCTGCAAAGTTCAGGTTTCATTTCTTGTTGCTGTTCATTTTGGTTTTTTCTTTTCATTTTTGTTTGGAGCAAATAGTCTTTCAGCTAAAGGTGCCACAGTTTTAGCAGTAGTGGACATAGCTGAGCAAGTATCTGTGGAGTAGGATGTCAAGTCTTTTGGGCATATGCTAAGGAGTGATGTAGTTGAATCATATAGTAAAAGTATTTTCAGCTTTTTGATAATTCTCCACACCGATTTTCAGAGTGACTGGACCAGTTTGTAATCCCTCCAACAGTGAATGAGGGTTCCTCTCTTCCCACCCTCCAACCACATTTGTTGATCTTTGCCATTCTAACTGGGGTAAGATTAAATCTCAAAGTTGTTTTAATTTGTGTTTCCCTAATTGCTGCAGATGGTGAACATTTTTTTTGAGATATAGCTCAGCCATTTTTTTCTTCTTTTAAGAATTCTCTGTTCAGGTCCCAGTCCCACTTTTTGAATGAGTTGTTTTTGACTCAGTTTTTTGAATTCTTTATTCTGAATATTAATCTTCTGTCAGATGTATAACTGACAAAGATTCTCTCCCAATCTGTGAGCTTTCTCTTCCATCCAGTTGCTTGTTTCTTTAGCTGTTCAGAATCTGTTTATGGAGTCCTACTTGCCAACTATTGGCCTTAATTCTTGGACAAATGAAGTCCTATTCAGAAAATCCTTTTCTACATCTATATCATGTAGGGAACTTCTTATGTTTTCTTCTAGTAGTTTCAGTGTCTTAGGTTTCCTGTTTAGGTACTAATCTGTTTAGAGTTAGTTTCTGTGTGAGGTGATAAATATGGGTCTAATGTCATTCATCTGTATGTCTGCCTATGTCTCTGTCACTCACTTTACACAGCCTGCAGCTCTCCTGGGAAGAAGCCCAAGATAACTATGGAGAGACACTTGGGGATGTGGGAACTAGGAAACAATCCTGATGAGCTCCCAATCAGAAGCCAGTACCAGCAGCCTCTCAACCATGTGAATGAGCCTTCTTAGGTCAGCCGCCAGTCCCACTTAGAACATACAAGCTGCACTCTGCCCTGCCAAGTTTGTAGAGTCACAGACCAAATAAATAATTACTAGTATTTTAAGTCAACAATTTTGAGATGATTTATCTTATAACAAATAACCGGGATCCACTTTTCTAAAACATATGCTGATCACTTTCACAACATCATGACAAAACACCTGAGATAAACAACCTGAAAAAAAAAAAAAGACAGATTCTTCTTGGCTCGTGGGGTCAAATATGTCAATTCATGCTCACTTGGTGCCCATTGCCTCTGGGTTGTGACAAGGAAGTATGTACATCATACATGAGTGTGTGGCAGATACTTGCTCACCGCATGACAGCTGGGAGGCAAAAAGAGAGAGAAAAGAATGGGCCTGGATCTCAGTATCCCCTTCAAGGGACTCTCCCAAGGACCTAACTTTCTTCCACTAGGCCCTACCCTGAAACACTCCCCAACCTCCTGATGCACAAGCTAGTGACCATTTCAACACCTGGCCTTCTGGGAGATGTTTAAGACCCAAACTATAACCAAAGGCACACATCAAACCGGTTAAGCACTGTGGGTGTTTTCATGGTGGTCTTACTTGGTCCTTTTCACATGAGAAAAAGTAAATGAACACAGCACCTTTCGATTTATAAAAGCAAGAAAAAAGAGATTAAGCAAATTGTTTTAAAATGTCTTCAACCCTAAATAATAAAATCGTCCTATAAATATGTTAGCATTTGGATCAAAACTCTGAGAAAAGAGCCCTCAAGCTTTGACTGTTCCTTGAAGGCCTTCTAAATATAGGAAAAATAAAACTGAAATCCATGTCACTTTGTTAATGACATCACTTAAAACTATAAGTTAATTAACTAATTAACAACTTAATTAACTCAGCACTTAATTTACTTACTTGAGTTCACTTAAATTCCCTAGACAGGATTTAATGAACTTTCAGTGTAATTCCTGACTAACCATGTAAATTATGCGATGTGTATCCGTTCAATTGAGTAGACATTTCTTGAAATTAAATAGTTTAAGGCAGATGCTAAGCCTAACAGTGAGCTTTCTTTTTCCTTCAAGATAGAAATATGAACAGAACTTCTGGTACAGCAGTTTTCACACACCACATTTTTCTTTTCCTTCAATATCAAAAAACAAAACAAAACAAAAAAACCTGAATATGTTGATTTGTTTAAATGTATCAAAAGAAAATTCACAGTTATCTAGCCAAAGTGAAAACTTTTATCAATTAAAAGTGTATTTTCTAGATTCTTTTCAGTTTTTATTAGACATATTCAT
>CAJQZJ010034238.1:3169063-3201190 GCA_907164525.1 Lophiomys imhausi
GATTCTTAGAAACGCTGTGAACCTTGCTAGGGCCTAACGCTGGTCCTGGGGCTTCAGCTCGGACATCAAAACCGGGAGTAGGTATCACAGCTCTAAACCTCAGCTCCTCCAACCGACCCCTGACACTCCTTGGAATGGTTTTTTTTTTCCCCCAACTGCTTGTCCGGAGTGGATGCAAATGGGAGAAACTGTCCCCAGAGCCGGGAAGGTGGCTCTAGGCTCCCAGTAGCAGCCCTGGAGGCCACCAGCAGGATGATCTGGAGGCTTTATTTCCTCTCTTTGTGCTTTTTTTTCTTTCCAGGGGGGGGGGGGCGTGATAATTCCTGGGAAGATCCCAAACAAGGCTAGCCCAAGCGATTTCCACACATCAAATATCTGAGTAAATAGGTACGATAGCATGAAAATCGAGATACGATCTGGACCCTTTGCCTTGATCCTAACCCTGCACCCTGCTTTCTTCTTCACACAGGGAATGGAGGGGCTCAGCAGCCTGGAGTAAACCAAGCCTAGGTCCAGGCTAAGGGAGTCTGTAAGACTCTGAGACTAGAGAAAAATGAATAAATAGCCGAGCCTGGACGTCCGCATCTTTTTCTGCAGTTTTAAAAAACCTTCCATACAGCCAGCTCTTTGCAATAAAGCTGGCTTGGAACTCCTCCGGGTGACAGCAGAGCGTCACCAATAATTGCCTAAAAGGCAAACTAAAAACCTCTGAGATAGACACAAGGGCCTGCTGGCATCCTTGGAGCCAGCGACTGTTGGGGTGTGAAGTTGTTTGTGGGTGGCGGCGGCGTGAGGTGGGGAGTGAGATGGAGACTACTCCCTACACCCCGAAACCTAATCCAACCGTTCGGTGCTGGGGCGGGCCGATTACACGAGATTTTTTTTTATTTTTATTTTTATTTTTTCTGGAACCGGGTCTGCTGGCAGCTAGAAAATACACATTCCGGTCCCGGCTGCTGCAAACACTACAAGCCTACACAACTTGCCTGAATTAAATCAACCTGTGCAAACGGGGAGAGCAAGTAGGCCCCGTCACACTGTCCAGGCTGTGTGGCACGCTGGGCATAGATCTCGCAAATCCCAGAGGATCCTGCGTGGCTGTACAATTGGTCCCGCGTGTGGCTCCCGGTTGACTCTCTTGGCCGCGTAGGCCAGTTGGAGCCTGGGCAACAATCTCTTCCCTTGCCAGATTCTCATTGAACGCGACAGCGTGGGGCCTCCCGGCGCTGCGCTCGGCCTTCGCTTCTCCGTCTTTATGATCTAAGTTGTACAGAGCTGGCCGCTCCTCGCGGCTGGCTGACCCAAGCTGGAGATGCAGACCAACCACCTCGCGTCCCTTAGCGGCTAACTCTAGGTGGCGGCGGCGGGTTCCTGGATTCTAAGAGCCGGCCTCGCAGCTGTAAGGTTCGGGGTTCACGTTGCAGGCTTGGTTTGCCCCGCACGCCTTGAAAGTCTTCTTCTCCTCTTTGGGTTACCGGACGCCCAGCAGGCCACTTGCCTAGGGGAGGAAATGTTCTTAGCTGATCCCAGAAAGAAGGAGCCGCGAGCCCCGGATCCCGCGGAAGAGATGCCCTAGCAAAACGTCAACAAAACATGTCGTTTACCCTGGAACAGCCTTTAAGCGCCAGACGAGCGCGTAGCTGTTTGTAGAGGCGTCACAAGGGGTAGAACACAGCCTGCAGGGTTGAACATAAGTAGGAGTGACCCGCTTACAGCCGATTTGGGTGTCACCGTGACTGTGGGTACCCTGGGAATTCCTCTAGGACCTCGCGGGGCCGCTCGGCTGCTGGTCTTCGTAAACTGTCTCAGTTAATGAAAAAAATCTCGCAGAAATTTCATTGGCGGGAGGAAAGTTCCTGACAGTGGCAGTGGGGGACACCCTCTTGTTCCTTAAGCCAGACAAAGAGGCTGTATCCCTCACCCCCATCCCTCCCCATTCGTCACTTGACCTTACCACCTATCCTAGGAGGACAAACTGGCCAAACACCTGGAGCCAGAGAGCTCGCTGAGGGCTAAAAATGAAAAAAGGCATCTGCTCTGCTCACGTCACTCCAGGGTCTCTGCCAAGAGACCAAATAGGAACACCCCCCCCTCCCATTCTACCACTTAGCCAAAATCCAGGTTTCTTTGGACCTGTAGTCAAGATTACAGGTTAGAGTCCGCCTGCCTTTCTAGCCTTTGAGCCAAAGACTTCTGGCTTTGGGTTTATGCTTAGGATAGAAGAAGTTAAAATCTGAGGGAACTGGAAAGAACGCTTAAAAATTTTAACTTCAGACAAACTGAGGCCCAGAGACAGGAATAGAGATAATGGTTGTTTCTAAATTCTGCTTTCTCTGCCAGCTCTAGAGCAAACGTGGCCCAAACCAGAAGGAGACTTCAGGTTCTTTCAATAGGCGTTGACATTTCCGGGACCAGTGTGGAATGAGTGTAGCAACCAAGTAGGAGGGCCTTTACCCCTGGCTCAACCACTCTTCCCTTACAGATCACATCAAGGTTTGATTGGTGTCTTGGCTTCCTGGGTAATTTTAATGATATCCCTCCCGCTGGTAAGGAGAATAGCTGCACAATTAGCTAATGGGACCCATCAGTTCCCAATTCCCCATTCTTCCCCTGCCTCAGATATCGCCATCCTAAAGCGGTCTGTTCACCGGTTTCAGGAAAAACATGTTGGACTTTCTCCACCCGCCAAGCTTCTTGCCTCCTAATGCCCTGCCTATTGTCTTTGGCCCTCTAAGTTGTAACCAGCAATCCTTGCCTCCCTGAACCTAGTGCGCGCACTGGGTCGATCTGCAGAGCGTGCCTTACAAAATCTGGACCAAGTTGGCGTTAGAAGAAAAAAACCCAGCTCTTCTTTCTATTGCTTTCCACCTACAATCCTCTGGGCATCTCTATTTCTCCAAGCGAAAAAGGAGTTGAAGACAATGATGCTCCAAACTGTAGCACACAGGGAAACTAGGAGAGGGTGGGTAAAGGGAGAGGTGTGCAAGAGAGGTCCGGGCGAGAAGCAGAGCCCTGCTCCCTTGCTGTGGGTTTCAGACATTGTGGAATGCAACGGCAGGCACCGCGATTAGATCACGACCCCCTTCTCGGGGGTCAGACTGCGCTCCCCAGCCAACCTGACTGTGGCCTAGGCTGGCAAGCCGGCGGCTGTGAACGCGAAGGGTCGGGGTGCCCAGTGGAAATGGAGAAGGGGCGGGGACGAGGAACTGTGCCTTCCAGCCTCTTCCTCGGCAAAAGACTTGGCTATGGAGGCGGCCGAGTCCCTCAGCCTCGGTCATGTGATAGTTTCGAAGCGCAAGCTGCAGGGGTCTCGGCGTCTCAGGGACCATTACAAAACACAGCCAGGAGAGCGCATCGCTGCCACAGCAGCGCTTCTTCTCTCAAAACCCGCGGGGCAGAGCGACTGCAGCTGCAGCGCAGGCGGCTATGCCGACCGGGCAAGCCGGGTCCTAGCCTGTCTTCTCAGACGCTCCCTGCAGCCCGCGGCCAGCTCTGGGAGTTCTGAGCACCCTCCCCTCCTTAGAGCCTGCAGGCACCGCTGCTGTAGACGCCACCAAACTTTTTTCCCTGGGAGCCACCACCTGGGGCTCGACGCCTCTTCTGTCTTCAGCTCTGCTGCGGATCTCCTGAGAAAGAGGGTACAGGCTGATGGGAACGTGCTCTCTCTCCTCTTACCCTCTTGCCACTCCTCTCCTGTAAAACCCGGATTCCAGCGCGGACCGACCCAGTACCGGGTCAGTTTCCAGGGCGTTGCAAGTCTGGCCACCAGTGGCTACGGGACACCTAGTGCGGACTCGATTTTAAAGACCCAGAGTCTCCATCCGGTTTGACCTGAGCTGCCCTAGGACCGAGAAAGGGCAAAGAGGCCAAAAAGAACCCCCCTCTTTTCGCTCCATAGCTCAAGTCTGGTCGTCCGAGCGGAGGAAGAATCAAAGAAAACCAAGGTAAAGCTGGCGAGCCTCTCTCACTCCTGTGCGTGCCTATCTACGACCCGGCCGTCGGGACCAAAATTTGTCAGCACCGTCGAGCTTCATTGTACCAAAAAGCCAGTCGCGGGGATCTGGGACAGTTCCCAGAAGGAGGAAGACCAAAGCAAAAGAGGTCTGGGGGCCGAGAAGTCTGGGTATCCGGGCTGCAAGGGTGGAAAGAGAGTTAGTGGGGATACTTAGGGCTGGGATAGGGCGTTGAGGCCCATTGTGGGCCAGAGGGAGGTGGAGGAGCCTGGGAAGATGCCTCGGCCGGGGAAAAGCTCGTACAGCGACCAAAAGCCGCCCTACTCGTACATCTCACTGACCGCCATGGCCATCCAGCACTCGGCAGAGAAGATGCTGCCTCTGAGTGACATCTACAAGTTCATCATGGAGCGCTTCCCCTACTACCGCGAGCACACTCAGCGCTGGCAGAACAGCCTGCGCCACAACCTCTCCTTCAACGACTGCTTCATCAAGATCCCGCGGCGGCCGGATCAACCCGGTAAGGGCAGCTTCTGGGCCCTGCACCCCGACTGTGGTGACATGTTCGAGAACGGCAGCTTCCTGCGGCGCCGCAAGCGCTTCAAGGTGCTGCGTGCGGACCAGGCTCACCTGCACGCGGGAAGCAGCAAGGGCGCGCCCGCCCCCGGGCCCGGAGGCCATCTGCACCCCCACCATGCCCACCACGCGCACCACCACCACCACCACCACCACCACCACCACGCCGCACACCATCACCACCACCCGCCCCAGCCGCCGCCGCCGCCGCCGCCACACATGGTGCCCTATTTCCACCAGCAGCCGGTTCCCGCTCCGCAGCCGCCACACCACCCGTCGCAGCCAGCGCAGCGGCCACCCCCGCAGTCGCAGCCTCCGCAGCCGTCCCACCCGGGCAAGATGCAGGAGGCGGCGGCCGTGGCGGCGGCGGCGGCGGCGGCGGCCGCCGCGGCGGTGGGCAGCGTGGGGCGTCTGTCTCAGTTCCCACCCTACGGGCTGGGCTCTGCCGCGGCCGCCGCCGCCGCCGCCGCCGCGTCCACCTCGGGCTTCAAACACCCGTTCGCCATAGAGAACATCATCGGGCGGGACTACAAGGGAGTGCTGCAGGCCGGAGGGTTGCCTCTGGCGTCCGTCATGCACCACTTGGGCTACCCGGTGCCAGGCCAGCTCGGCAATGTTGTCGGCTCGGTGTGGCCTCACGTTGGCGTGATGGATTCGGTGGCCGCGGCCGCGGCCGCCGCCGCCGCCGCCGGGGTCCCGGTCGGCCCGGAGTATGGGGCGTTCGGGGTGCCAGTCAAGGCCCTGTGCCACTCGGCAAACCAGAGCCTGCCAGCTGTACCGGTGCCCATCAAGCCCACGCCTGCGCTACCACCCGTGACCACGCTGCCGCCGGCGCTGGCTGTCCCCACGGCGTCACAGCAGTTGCCTGCTCCCTCCACCGTGTGCGCGGCCGCTGCCTCACCCACAGCCCCTCTCCTGGAGCCCACCGCATCCAGCACAGCTGACAGCAAGAGCGGGTCCCTGCACTCCGTGTTGGTGCACTCCTAGGGGACCCCGCGACTAGTGAGAGGAGACTGAGTCAACAGCCCCAGTCGGAGAGGGTGCCCCAGAGAGGCAAAGTTGGCATTGAGCAGAAAAAGAAGGCATTTTAAAACTGATCATCAACCCCCCAAAAGTGCGTGCTCCACGGGTCTAAATAAATGTAATCTCCTAGTGTCTGTGTTTATACTCTCTTGTAAATCAGATTAATGAAAGCCCATTTTCAGGTAAGAGTTTCTATTGTAATAAAAATCGATAAGTTATGGGGGAGGGAGGGAACAAAAGGGGTCAGGAAAAACTCATTTCAGGCAAAGAGGAAGTGGGGTTCACCCAACCCAGGAGAAGCCCAGCAGAGACGGAAATGGACTTCAGACACCAAGTTTCTGTCCTCTGGTGTCCACAGCTGCCTCCCTACTAAGGAAAACTCGCCTTAGATGGTAAGGATAAGGATGCGTTTTCTCTCGTTGTTTCCTTGGTCAGGAACACGGAATAGAAAACGACGCCACGAATAAACTCGCTTTGACGGGGAGGGGGGTTCAGTGGAATCTTTGAGAAACGGTTACATTTCTTGGCTGTGACCTGAGGTCGAGGAGGATAGCAGCAACCGCTAAAGTAATCAGTTCGCACAAAAGAGAACCGTGGCGGCTTAAAGAGTAAAGCTCCAGATTCCAAAAGTAAAGTTTGGGGAGCCCCAAGAGAGAGACAGACAATAAAGGCGACGTTCCACCTGCGACTGCTCTATGAATCAGTCAGATGAGAAAGCATTACGAAGTCTGAGAACAGAATTCATTCCAACGACCAGTTCCATTTGGACTTTTAAGGGAAAAAGTCACTTGTATAACGGAATTTGGCTCCTCTCACTCATTTGTGCTAGGAAGCCTTGTCTCCTCGAGGAGGGGTGGCCCGAGCCGGGGGCGGGGAGCTGCGTTTGGTGGTTGTACGCTTCCCATCTGCCCAAGTGAGTAGCGGTCACCTTTTTTTCAGGCCATCTTTTCAGGCGAATCCTTCAACTGCAGTTTGTAAATAAATTCATCTTGTCACTGTTGCCCTTCCTGGAAGTTGAGATCCAGGAACAGCACTTTACTGGCAACAAGCTTAGGGAGGAACGCGGAGTGGCCCTGGCTCCGTCTGGCCTGTGTCCCCGCTGCGTTTGGGTTGTGGCTTGGTTACTGTTTGCCAGTGTTGTACCGGGTGTTCATTAAAACGTCTCTCTGGATATACCAGTGCCCGTGTGAGGGTGTTGTCTTCTTAGGAGATGAGGCCACAGTTGAATAATCCTCCCCTAGTCCTTAATTTCTTTACTTCTGGAGTGTATAGAAGCGTGAGGTCAAAGGCGAGTCGTCTCTGGGGACAATGTTCTTTGCCTGCTCCTTTCACCCATCAACTCGCTAATCTCTACCTATTTTCATAACTCTACTTTCCTTACTGAACTTCATTACGTCAATATCAGAGTCTAAATTGGGAAAATCCTGCAAAAGTAAATTTTTCCTATCGTCATCAACGGGCAACCTTTCCAGAGGTTGGTAAGGGCAGGTCAGGGACCCAGGCTCGGTGCCCTTGGAGCAGCAGCTGTGGGACTGGCCCAGAGCAGCGCCGTTGGAAGCCACCTGTACTGTTACTGCGGTGGGTCCTAGTGAACAATTACTAGGTGGGTGGGAAGTGCCACCGCATTCTGGCAAACCTGTTGCTTACCCAGCACAGGGAAGAGAGGTCTTCTAGGTGGGTCTGCTAGGTAGCTGCTGGCGACTGGGTGACTGCTTGCGGCCTGAGCTCGGAGACAGGAAATTCTTGGGCCTTGAACGCCAATTGCCGGCAGCACGCACTCAAAACCAGGATGCCCGGTTCAGGGCAGATGCCGGGAGACCAGGTGAGAGGCCCTCACTGCATTGGGTTGGGGGCAGGGGGGGAGGGGAAGAGGGTTGAGGGCCCTGGAAAGCCACAGCTGGGCCTCTGGGTCCCTTCCCGTCTCTCTCTAACTCTCTAACTTCCAACAAAGTTCCACTAAAAGCCAGTTTTCCTTTGCCCTTCAAACCTAAGAAATTCCTCTGATCTTTCGTTAGAAGAACGTAAAGAGACAAAAAGAGTTACTCATATTCATAACAATACCACTAAATATGCGTTTGGGTTAGACCCTTAAAAAGGGGGAAGTTTGTGCTCATAGACTTTCTTCTCTTTTCTCTTCTCTTCTCTCCTCCTTCCTTCTTTTTTTCTTTCTTTCAAGTCTCATTACAGTGCATCACTGCTTCATTGGGGCAGTCGCTCAGTCAATTGGAGAGTTTGTCTAGCTCTCCCGTGGGTTTTCCACTCCACTAGTGTTAGGCTGTAGAAAGAGAAAAGAGGGCCAGGGACACACTAACATGGGGTCAGAGATTAGGGGCGACTTTGGAATCTGGCTTCTCTATCCACTTTCCAAGTTGTTGGTGCCTAAAGACCCCGTAGGAGCCTAGTTTAGGGTGCTATAGACATTTGACCAGAAGAAAGAATCCCGGTGTCATCAAGAAAAGATTGTTCCTTCCTTCAGATCAGTCTGAAGTTTTTAGGGCTGCCTACAAACTACAGTTCCACCTCTGGAACCTTGTATGTCTCCATCCCCAAAAGGAGGCAGACAAGTAAGTAGTGGACCCTCACCATTTCTAGGACCCTTCCTGTACCCAGCCCCTGCTGGGAAACCCTTTCTGCTTGGGGGGAGAATTTTCATTTTCAAAAAAAAAATTTAATTAAAAAAAAGAGGGAGAGATGCAAAATCTTGTTTTAGAAAGGATCCTGGTGTCCCAATGAAGCTGTCCATGGCGTCAATACAAGATTTGTCAAAATAAATAAAGGGGGGAAGGGCCTTTCTGCTAAAACTCTGGTCCTAAAGGGGAAGGGTGTCCCTGGTTAAAGACCTCCTCTGCTCCCAGACCCTCCAATTCAGATGGGATTTGACTGCACTGTAAGGACATATGCCCCCATGAGATGCTGCTGCTGCCGGTATTACCAAAGCTGGAACTTGGCAGAATACTGCTGACCCATCTCTGGTACACTAAAAAATAGGAGACCCTCCAGCCCCCAGCGTCTTGCTTCACACCAGGATCAGATTATTAGAGTTATATGCCAATACAGGCCTGCTTAAAGGCTCCCATGTGTCTTTAGAGGTCAGGTCACTTACAAAATATTGAATTTATATATAAGTCACTGAAGCTGGTATAAGGATGGTAGTTAACTGTGATGCTTTGGAAGCTCACAGTTAGGTGTGTGGTCTTGTCTGCTCACACAGGCAGTTGCCCTTCACATATTAGAAAACAGAAAATTAATTTGAAACATAGGTAAAATGAAAGAAGAAACACTTGTAATTTATAACCTTCTGAGTCACAGGTGTGGGGACAGGCACTGGAGACATAACACTCAGCTGTGCCAAGGTGGTTTTTTAAAAAAGGCTACAATTACTCAGCCCATACCCCACTTAACTGAACCAACAGAACCCCAGAGAAAGATGGAAAAAAATCAGCGTGAGGGAGGGGAGATAGAAAGAAAATAACTTGGACCAATCATTTTTACTTTATTCTAAAAAACTAAACTAAACTAAGCTAAACTAAAAGCTGAGAAAGAATGAAGCCACACTTAGCTATGGTCTCAAGCAAAGCAGGCCCTCCTGTAAGGGCCTTCTGGCACAGTTGGCATCTGGCACTTAGGAAGTCTGTCAGCCAGGCTGGCTTGTGGTCAATTATCATCTCCTTAAGTAATCTGGCGTTAGTCCAGCCAGGGAGGGCAACTAGTTGCATTCACGGGAATCCAAGGCAGCTAACTGAAAGTGGCACTGCTGAATTCCAAAGGTCTTGGCACTGGGGGGTTGGCAGGTTCGTCAACATATATCCTCCTGGGACTCAAAGGTGATATTTACCAGCTTGGCACCAGTACAGGGTCTGGAGATGACTATGGAAATAGGACTCCCTAGGAGAAGGATCATGGGCCACCAAAGCCACAGACACTCCTTAAATTCCATTCACCGGTCCAAACTGCCAATCCTAAAGTGCAGCACAGGACAACAGAGAGCTGCCACACAGAAGAATCTTCATTCCTCAGTGGAAGGAAAGGTAGTTGAAAGGAAAGGTGGGGAGAGTCCTCATCCCCACCTGAGGTGGTGGTGTTTGTGACAGCAAGGTTGCTGTGTCTGTAGTTCTGCACAGGGTGCAGGGGCACAGTAGAGTTAGTGTTGAAACAGGAAACTTAAAAACAATTACGAAAACCAGGGATAACTTTTGTCGAGGGTTTAAGGGCAGAGTGGGGATCCAAATGCAGATTAAGTCCTTGAATTCTTCAGGGCTAAGCAATCTCTAAGTTCTCATGTTGTTCATTCAAAGTATTTCCATCAATAGTATATTTCCACATTCAAGCGCTACCTCATGCCCTTTGGTGGAGATTGAAGAGTTCTGCTTGGGTTGTGAATTCTGTCTTAACTATTGTTTTAACAGCACAAGTTGGCAGAACTCCAGATATACTCTGTCCTAAGCACTTTCCCGCTTTAGCTTAACCCCCTGTGTCTTAAAGAAAATTCAAGCCACATGTTGCTCTCTCCTCCTTGCATCCAAATGTAATTTTACTGAATTTTACCATGGTCCATGAAATTCAAATTCTGTTTTGTAAAATACATAATATGTTCCCATGATCTACACAAGTCATGTGATATGCTTACATATCATTATGCAGAAAAGAAAGCATGTGAGAACTGTAGTTGTATTTTACAGAGACATTTTGGTAAACTATAGAACGCCATGCAGAGAATGCTTTATCAAAAAGCATTTTATAAAACTTTCAAAAAATCCATAAAATGCAGCTTAATAACTCCTGAAAATATTTAAATAATATTGCAAAGAAGACATTTTATATGTGCTTAATTTGATCCAAATATTTTTTTTAGCCACAAGTAACAGCCTTTTGTGCACATGGGACACCCAGGCTGTGCTCATAAGTCACAGACCCCCATTACTGAGGCATCATTTTTACCATGCATTAGAATGTGTTTTCCCATCTGAGCCACCAGTCTTGTCAGCACCGTCACGGGGAGCATGTTTTTACTGTTACTGCAGATGGATGCTTAGAAGGAAGGGACCTAGAGAGAGGAGAGGTGGGCCCAGCTGAACTGTAGTCAACCCAGAAAGGGTTTATAAGTAATGAAACACAGAGATGAAAAAGGAAAGGAAAGAGAGGGAGGAAGGAAGGAAAGAAAGATGGAAGGTAGGAAGAGATGGGAGGGAGGAAGGAATGAAAGGAAGGAGGAGCAGAGTGTGTGATTACTACTAGCAAAGCAAAAACACAGTTTAAGAATTTATAATTTTCTAACTTACGGAATTGTTTTGGTTCCCTGTTGAGAAACCATAGACCAACTCTTTAATGTATGTGACAATTCTATGATTGGCCATAACATTTCTAACATTGACCATAACACTGACCATAAAAACATTATTCTACATCCTTTTAAAGGCTGCTTAGTTGGACAGGATAGCGCTTATATCACTCTCAGCTTCAGTTCCTGCCTAAAAGGAAGAGGCCTCAGTGTTTATCCAACATTTCTGTGACATTAAACTTAACTGCAATTTATGTTGTGGGATAAAACTAAATCCCTGTAGGGAAACACTTAACAAACAATGATGTTTGCATACTATGGGCATCATGCGGCATATCATAGGTGATGTTTTATGAAATTTTGTTCCTGGTAACAAATGTCTATGAAGTCCTATAGAAGGAAAGCAGTCTTCTGTATCATCTCAACCTTATAAGACACATCAAAAAATTACATGAGAGGGGATTACACTGAATATGAACAGTTGGTCATTTAGGGCTGATGAAATTATGTCATCTTGTTTTCACTAATCATAGATTGGTTAGATTGATTACTGTCATGATGCTTTAGGGTTATAATAAGGAGAAGGACAGTAAAAAAGAAACGAGGTCATATAACAGGTATTTGAAGAAGATATCAATTATGTTGTTTTCAGAAAGGATCTCACTGTGCTGCCCAGCCTTTCCTTGAACTCATGGTTCTCTTGCCTCAGCTTCTCCATGTTCTGACGTTGCAGCAGCGTAGCACCACCTCCAGATGAATGACTTAATTTAAAATATTTGTCTGACCTGCTGTATCTCAGCTACTTAAGAAGTCGGAGGCAGGAGTATAGAACCGTCTTGCGCTGCCTGGGCTACATATATAGTTCAAGACCAGCCTAAGTAACTTAGTATGGCCCTGTCTCCAAAAGTATCTTCAGTGTGAGAGGAGGATGAAGAACTGGTGATTGAAATATACTATTAAATGAAGGTCAGGGGTTGGAGAAATGGCACAGTAGTTAAGGCTAGCTCCCAAGGGTCTGGCCTCAGATGTACTCACATTGTGCACAGACATACACAAGGCAAAACATTCATAGACATAAAAAATCAAAATACAAAAGAAAAAAAAAGAAATGAAAACAGCAGGAAAGAGACAGGAACCACCCACTTTTAGTAAACTGTCCCACTGTGCCTTTGGCCAGATCCCAGGACTGGAGGACAAAGAACAGGAGGCTTTCACTTTACTTTTTTTATTTATTTTTTATTTCTTCAAGTTACATCTCAATCACAATCCCCTCTCTACACCCCTTCCAGTCCCACCCACCCACCCTCTTCCCCCTCAATCCCCATCCTCTTCCCCCCCCCTTTTAAGTTTAAGGTATATCTTTTTCCCAACAGTTCCCCCTTTCAGTCCAACAAATGGTTCTTTCTCTTATAACAATAAATACAGTACAAAACAACAGAAATAAATAGGCCACAATTATAAGAGTTATGTGGCTTAGCATACATTCCCAATGCCCAGTCCATATGTATTTAGCACCTGACTTTAACATTCTACTATCTAACCATCTCCATGAGTTTAAAGTTCTATATCTAACTCAGCTTTCATCCTAACTTACATCACAATTTTTAACACTACCTCATAAAGTCTGAATAGGAAAATATCTCAAAAAGCATCAGAAAGAAAAATATTCAGAAAATAAAACCTCACATTTTTTTTTACTCTTCTCTTTCCCTACAATTTTATTTCCTACAATTCATGAGTTCTGTAGCACCCTTGAGTCCTCCCTGGATGAAGTAGATCAGGGGCATGAAGTAAATGTGTGGCAGATACTTACCTATTTCCCTCTAAATGAAAAATGATACACAGTTTTCCAAAAGCAATAATGTTTTTGTTTCTCCTTGTTGGTAAACCCATTTTGAAGAGTAATAAAGTTTTTAAGTGGAATATTCCAAATGCTTTTTGACCCTTTTCTTGCCCATATGTAGCCCAGGATGACCCTGAATTTTCTAGCCCAGGCCTCCAATTCATGATCTCCTTGCCTCTGCCTCTGGAGAGTTGAGATCCTAACCATGTGTCACTAGGCCCAGGCTTTTATTTTTGCTTATTCAAGTAAATATGTACCATGTCTTTCCTATCAGTGAAAAGATTCTTCATGTGAAAATATCATAAAAGCACAACCACTCAGAACAACTACACAGTTTCAGAACATTGAACACATTTTACCTTCTAAGTCAGAAGTTTGACAACCTGCAACAAATGGCCATGGATTATTGAGGTTTGGGGTTTTAAATAAGTTCTACTGGAGAAGTAAAATTGTTGAAATTATAAGACATTTTTAACCTAGAGTAATCAGAATAAAAGTCTAATCAAACCCATCCTTGGAGCTTAACCAGCTTGAGTACAAAATGAGGTCTGGTTTCAAATATAACAAAATGAAGTTGCATCCTCACTCCAAAAACTTCATTCCTTCTCCATAAGGGACTGACTGAGGCCAGGTTACACCTCCTTCCAAAGGAGAGATGAGTGGTTTAATCAGTCCTATAGGGTCCTAAAGGGCTATTTCCTAAATGTTGCATACATTTGAATTGTCCAGAGAGATGTAAAAGTCTGCAGGACCTCGGCACCTGAGTCACCTGGGTCACCTGGAGACCCATTCAGCAGGAGGGAGGGAGGACCTCAGACCACTGTGGTTCTTACAAACCCACAAGTTGCCGATGTTTCTGGATGCCAGGATCACACACAATGAGAAGTTCTGTGCTAAAAGATTCATTTGTGTCAAGCTGATACTGACAGTCACCTTAGTCCATAGGAGACATACAAATAATTTTGGACATCATAGTAAAGTTGTTGTGGTTTCTAGACTTTTTATTTTAAAAAACAAACAACAACAACAACTCATTGATGACTGTCAGCTTGGCTCAATGTGCTCCAATGATCTCTGGTACTCTCTGTTAATGCAAGGAGAAACAGGAAACTCATATGATTCCAGAATTGGAGCACTTCCCATTGTCCTGTATGTGGTGACATGGATGAGGTGAGTGGGGGAAAGCAGTAACATGATTTCACCAAGGTATCAGAGGGACACTGTATTTGCAAAGAAAAATGGACAAAACTACCTGGAGGCCAAGTCAGGCCTATATTTTTTTTATCTTACACCACAACCCAACCCCATTACAGAGCATGGTAATCAATGGACTTCAGGAACTGTTTCTCTACTTATCTGATGTGGCACAACAGTGTCTGTATATGATGCTGTCATGTAACACTTTGCCTGTTGCATAGAAAGTCTCCCAGATCAGGTTATTCTGGATTCCTATGTATTCAGGCTGGATCCTCAACTTAACCACTGAGGCTAGCACACGAGTGTTCCAAAGATACATCCTCTCAGTGAACTCACTGAAATGGAGCCACTCAAGAAAAAGGCAGTCTTCCAACACTACTGATTGCGTGTAAATTAGTACAACCACTGTGGGAAAGCCTATGGATGTTCTTCCAGAAAATTGAAAATAGGAGCACCATATGTTTAGGCAATTCTGCTACTGGACACACAGACACATCCTACAATGTCAGCATACCATTCTTAGTCTATGAGCTAATCCCCAGGGTGAGGCTACTCCAGGCTACCCTATTTAACTTTTCTATTCCAATAACCAAAGAACTAATAGAACTTGGTTTTCTCTGAAGGCACAAGAGTAGGGAGCCAAGAGACCCAAATCTCTCCCACTGGGCATGAACCAGTGAATTAAACAAGTTGAAGGTAGATGGGATGTTTCTGAATGTGGCAGTTCTTCTCTAGAATGACTAATTTGTAGAACTTGAGATGAGTCTTCAAATATCTGGACCAAGTATGCACAACCTGATTACTCTATTAGAAACAAAAACAACCAACCAAAAGCAGCCATAAAGTATCCCTGAAAGGGTCCTTTTTAAGTTTTATTTTTCATTATTTTAAATTGTGTTTATATGTATGTGTAGGTATGTGCATGTGAGTGTAGGTTCCCACATAATCCAGAGGAGTTGGAGTCCTCAGGATCTGGAGTTATAGGTGGTTCTAAGCCTCCTCACATGGTTGCTGGGAATTGAACTCAAGTCCTCTGGAAGAGCAGTACGTGCTCTTAACTGCTGAGACACCTCTCCAGCCCTCTAAAAAGGTTTTTAGCAACTTGATTTAGGATGAACAACAGCCACATTTAGCCTTGTCAGCAACCTGCAAATAAATATACCACAGAAGAAACCATATGATGTTCAAAATGAGGATTACATGGTGGAGAGAATTTAGTTCTTCTAATATTTAGGAATTGTCTTAGTTAGGATTTCTATTGTGTAAAAGTAACTTTTACTTGCCTTTGTAATTGTTGTCTTGGAGACTTACTACTGAATAAGCAAGCTCACCCTTCCTAGTTCTTTCTGAACTCTGGCTGATTGGTTCAACTCAGCTGTTCTGACTCCAAACTCCTCTCCAAGCTGACAGATTTAAATTGGTTTTTCACTGAATTGCTTCACTTGGAACAACTGCCTCTGAACTCCATGAACTAAACTACATGAGCTCAATTAGACTCAACTGAACTGCACTGAACTGTAACATACTCCTGAACCCTACTGTACTGTCTCCATGAACTCTGGACTGTACTCTTCTCTCTTCTCTGCTGTACTGTCTTCTCTACTGAACTCTCTACTATATTCTAATGTATCATCTTCTCCACTCTGTACCCTGCTCTCCTGCTCTTTCTCTACCTGTGCTGCTCTTTTAAATCATCTCTCTTTCTTGTGCTGTTCTAGTGAGAGTCGTATCCTATCTCTGCCTCATTCTGTCAAATCTTTCTCTGATTCGTCACTTTGTCTGCCCCTCAATTAGATGCTACTTTCAAACATGGGTGTTTTCTTCCACAAACTAACTTTACCTTCATTGTTTGGGATAAAAGATGTGTACTAAGGTGTGTCTGTATTCCAGCCAGAGGGATTAAAGGTGTGTCATTCCAGCCAGATCATATGGACCTACAAGGTCTTTAGATGTGATCAGAGCAGCCATGCTGCTGGATTAAAATTCCTCTACACTATTGCTGTAATAAAACACCATTACCAAAAGCAACTTGGGAAAGAAAGGATTTATTTCAGTTACAATTTATACAATTCCTCATTGAGGGAAGTCTGAGCAGGAACTCAAGGCAGGAACTTGGAGGCAGGACTACAGCAGAAGCCATGGAGGAATGCTGGTTACTTGCTTGTTTCCTACAGTTTGCTCAGTCTGATTGCACGTGTTACCCAGTATTACTTGACCAGGGGTGGCACTGCCTCCAAAGGTCTGGACCTGGACCTTCCTCTGTCAATCCTTAAGAAACAATGTGCCCCACATATTTGTTTATAGGCCAGTTTTGTGGGAGCATTTTCTCAGTTGAGGCTTCCTCATTCTAGATGGCACTAGCTTGTGTCAAGTTAACAAAACTAACCAACATGGGAATTCATTTCCTAAGAATAGAGTCAGGGTGCGAAGGGGAAAGGAGGAGGGCTCTATTAGTTACTTGCCTCACTGCTATTACAAAATACTTGACAAAATTGAAGGTCTTTTGGCTTACAGTTGAAGGAGTACAGGTTGTTGTGGTAGGGAAGGTCCAGGCATAAGGAGCTAGAGTGACTGCACGTTGCACCCACAGCCAGGCGTCAGAAAGCTACGAATAGCTGTGTTTGGCTTGCTTTCCTCTTTTGACTGGGTTCAAGGCCCAGCTCATGGAATGGTGACCTGCATTTAAGGTGGGACATCCAACCTAGTTATTATAATCTGCAAAATTACAGGTATACCCAGAGGATTGTCTCTTTGGTGTTCTGGATTCCATCATGTGAATGACATTTACAATCTTAAGTGCAAAGTGTGGGGTGAGGTGGCAGAACTCTGATGCTCTCAGTGCTATAGGTTTGAGAACCTTGGACCCATCCCTACGTATTGATGAGTCAAGAATGGGTTGGGAAGGAAGAAACAGTAGAAGAATGCTCATCTCTTCACCATGAGAAGACTCGGGTTTGTATAGTTACAATACATGAGACAGGAAAGAAGAGAAGACAGGAAAGAGAAGCAGCTAAGGAAGTTATACCACATCGTTCTTTTATGGATACATCTTTAAAGGTAAAGAAGATACAACATCTCTCTCATTCTCTCTCCCTCTCTGTAGGGGTGGTTATGGTATGTGTGCTTGTCTGTGTGGTGTGTGTGTCCTAAATCTGTGTTTGTTTCTCTGTGGTTATCTGTCTGTGTTATATATGTATCTTTTTTTATTTGCATGTGTACTTGTTTCTGTTTTTGTATGTATGTAACTCTATGCCCTGTATATGTGTGCCTTTATGTCTCTTTGTGTCTATGTCTCTGTCTGAGTATATATGTGTCTCTGTGTATCCATGTGTCTATTTTGTTTCTGTGTCTGTGTATCTATTTGTTTCTGTGTCTGTGTATATCTGTGTGTCTGTGTGTATCTGTGTGTCTGTTTGTTTCTGTGTGTGTGTGTATCTGTGTGTCTGTGTATCTGTGTCTGTGTGTCTGTTTCTGGGTCTCCGTATACTGTAAGTCTGTGTGTATCTGTGTGTCTGTGTGTATCTGTGTGTCTGTGTATCTGTTTGTTTCTGTGTCTCTGTATATCTGTGTTTGCCTCTCCCTCTGTCTCTCTTTCTGTATGTGTGTTAGTAGAGAGGTTGATTCTCAGTCACTGATAGTAACTGTAAATTTCTGCAGTCAGGTATTTCCTTTGACTTTCAAAAAATTATTCAGGAGATTATCTTATTTTCAAGAGGTTTATGATATGTATTCAAATAATTCAGATTTATTCATTTAAAAGTTCAGGTGGGTCGGGGGGCCAAGATGGTGGCGAACTGCATGGACGCATTTTGAATATGGGAGAGAAGAGCCATAGAAAACACAGAGTTGTGGGACACTGTGCAAAAACCGGAGGGTCTGGCCCCTCCGGGAACATGCACAGCTCCCAAGGGACTGTTAAAAGTCCCAGGGCAAGGCTCTCCCCCCATCTCTCGCAGACATGGAAGCCACTAAATCCGGGATTCGGGAACTCCCATTTGGAGAGGCACCTGGTAAGATCGATCCCAACACACAGCAGGCAGAATCAAAGGCCACATGGCGATTGCCCACTAGCCTACTGGGCTTCCCACACCTCAGGAAGACCTTATAACTACTTAGGAAACTTTGCAGAATAGTTGAAGTCTTAACAAGGAAAAAACAGGGCGCTGGGTGGGTGATCCCCAGCCGCTCCAGCTGGAGCAGGAGGTGGGCGGGCAGAGCAGTTGGGGAGGGAAGCGGGCGCAGGCGGGCGGGGCTGTTGCCTGGCGCACCCACGGCAAAGCAGCTAGGGAAGGGCCAAAGCTCTGCTCACCCACGGCAAAGCAGCTAGGGTGGGAGGCCGGCTCAGACGGCCTGAGGGGCCGAAGCTCCGCCCACCCACAGCAAAGCAGCTAGGGCGGGAGGCGGAGGGGCTGAAGCTCCGCCCACCGATGGCGGAGCAGATAGGGAGGGAAGCGGCCAGGCCTGTGGCAGAGAAGCCTAGTGGGTAACCAGAAGCCAGTGGTCCATAGCTGTCGCATCCCCCTCGACCAGCAAGGACGACGAAACTCGCAAAAGCTCTTCTCCAGCAGTTTATTCAGGTCCCTTGAAAACAGTCTTCCGAATCCTTGCTTGTGTCTCTGCTTGTCTGCTTGTGTCTCTGCTTCTCCTCCCCCAAGCCCTTATATGCCTACTCAAACCCAATCAGATCATGCCACCTAGCGATCCAAGATAGGCTCACAAAAGGAGGAAGCACACTGGGCTAGGCAGCTGCTACCAACTAAGGCTTGTTTACAGCTAAGCTTGAGCTTTCTGGCATCAAGCCAGGCGCCATCTTAGGGTTGCGGCTCACCACAGTTTTGTGGCTCGCCACAGATCCCCCTTTTTGTTTTAAAACGCAACAGGCAAGGGTAGAGGTCTGATCTCTGATATGCATGTAAAGGACATTGTAATGACCCCACGCCCAGTAGCCAACCAGGCTGGTGCCATACCCGTCCGGTATCTTTTTCTCAGAGATGGGAAACTAGGATACCAACCCATATGCAATCAAACATGCCCTTCTTGAAGTCGCTAGAAGCTGACCCCAAGTGCAGTGCTTAGCCTCGCATCCTGAACGTGATGATAGCTTAGTCCTTTAGGACAGTCAACCAAGCTTGCGGCTGTCCAGCCTCCAAGGCAGCAAAGGCTTGCACCAGCATGGCATTACTTCTCCTCTGTGAAATCCTCATCTTACAGATACACCATAGGGCAATGAAACTGACTAGGAAGAGCATGCCTCCTAGGGCACCCATTCCCGCCCATTCCTTCAGATGATTCATGGCTCAGAGGATCCATGTTGACAGTCCTCAGCAACAGAGACATCAACCCGGGGGAAATTCACATGCACGATGGCAATTCTCAGATTCTGCATCAGCTTATCAAACTCGCCAGACCAATTTCCTGTAAGATACTGAGAGAGTTGCTTAGACAAATTTGCAGCTACAGTATAATTTTGATATGGCACAGAGGTCACACACAAACCAGTCATTTTCCACTCACAGCCAATCTGGGCCACCTGCCACAATACATCCAAGGCCATGGCTACATTGGCTGACAAATTATTTAAGGTAGCGGCAGTCTGCACTGAGGCATCCAGGCTTCCAACCCCTTGTTCTTATAAGGGGTGATAGCTGCTTTACACTCCTTTGTACATTGCTCATACACAAGTTGTTTAATTAAGGGCATTGCCAAATCAGAGTCTCCAAATACCCTTCCAGTGGCCTCAACCATTCTAGCCACAAAGTCTGAGAAAGGCTCCAGGGGATCCTGAATAATCTTGGTTAGATTGCCATTCACGTCCCCTTTGTTAGGCAATGATTTCCAAGCTCTGGTTGCGATTAAGTTGATTTGCCCAAACACCTGAGCTGGATACCCAGTTTGTTGTTGAGCAAATCGACCTTGCCCAAGAAGCATGACCACATCCCAGGCTGGGTTTCCTGCTGCACGATTAGCAACAGCTTGTTCATTAGCAAACTCAATCAAGAAAGCCTTCCAATCTAAATACTGCCCAGAGGACAGGCAGGCACGTGCCAAGCTCATCCAGTCACTAGGAGTCATGCAATAATGACTA
Organism: Lophiomys imhausi; assembly: GCA_907164525.1. Lineage (NCBI taxonomy): Eukaryota > Metazoa > Chordata > Mammalia > Rodentia > Muridae > Lophiomys > Lophiomys imhausi. The sequence goes on from CAJQZJ010034238.1 coordinate 3,189,019, forward strand.
AGAGCTTCCACCTGAGCTACAGTGAAAGCAGCATTAATCCCATAAGTGCGGACAGACTCAGCGAGTGCTTTAATTACCTTAAAATCGAGAGGTTCATGATAACTATTTCCCCCTCCATCCTGAAAGACAGGGTAGTATAGTTCATGTCTCACTTCCCTCCAGACATTTGGACAGAATGACCGCCCACTAGGATCACTCGGAGGGGAAGTCTCATTATATGAAGGCGGCGCTAACACAGGCGGCCCCGGACCTGAGGGCTCTATCTGGGTGCAGTCAGAACTCTTCCTCAAAGATGACTTCTCCATTTTCTTTGTTAACATTTTAAGTTTCTCTTCAGACTCTGAGCTATCCTCTTCCAAAGTATCTTTCCCAGATTTGACCGAGCGCTCCTCTTTTAACTGTTCTAATGCCTCTTGTCCCTTTTCCACGGCCTTGCAATATCTCTGATCTCCTAAACAACTATGAACAAGTCTCCAAATAAGCCGTGCTCCTCCCTGCAATGTACCTTGCTCCCAGACAAAATCTAGATCTCTCCCAAGCTTATCCCAGCAACTGATAAAGGCCAGCAAGGCCAGCATTCGCTCCATTTCTGTGAGGCACTCTCTGCTTTCCTCACCTTGCTCTGCCAGTTCTGTCTTCTACTCGTCCGAATCCCGGAACTTTATTGCTCCCTCTGGAGACCTTATTGCCTCTTTACTGAGGTCCTTATTGCTCCCTCTGGAGACCTTATTGCCTCTTTACCGAGGTCCTTATTGCTCCCTCCGGAGACCTTATAGTTCGCAATTTCCACGAAACTTTACCTTTAGTTCGCAATTTCCGCGAAACTTTATTGTCCCAATTTATCCTGGGAACTTACCAGTGCACTGCCCCTGACTGCAAGAGTTCTGAGTCTTTTCTGGTTCCCCGTACAGGCCACCACTTGTCGCGTCCCCCTCGACCAGCAAGGATGACGCAACTCGCAAAAGCTCTTCTCCAGCAGTTTATTCAGGTCCCTTGAAAACAGTCTTCCGAATCCTTGCTTCTGTCTCTGCTTGTCTGCTTGTGTCTCTGCTTCTCCTCCCCCAAGCCCTTATATACCTACTCAAACCCAATCAGATCATGCCACCTAGCGATCCAAGATAGGCTCACAAAAGGAGGAAGCACACCGGGCTAGGCAGCTGCTACCAACTAAGGCTTGTTTACAGCTAAGCTTGAGCTTTCTGGCATCAAGCCAGGTGCCATCTTAGGGTTGCGGCTCACCACAGTTTTGTGGCTCACCACACATAGCTGTATTCTGGTAAACCCAGACATATTAGGTGTGGAGCCGGGCCCTGTCAGCCTCCACGACGACAAACAAAGCCCACAAAATCTGTGCCTGGGCAAACAGGTCCATACCATCAGAACCATTACAGGCTGATCACTCAGTGTGCAAAATAGAGAAGTCTGAACTGAGAGCAGTGAAACAATCCCGGACCATTACTCACTACCTGGGAATAGGCTGCACCAGCTCACAACGATTCAGGCTATTAAAACCACAGTGACCCTGAGATCACCCTGTAAGCAAGGACAGATAGCCAAGCAATTCGACTCCTTCACCAAAGCATCCCCTGTGGATCCAAACACAGAAAACGACAAGAACAGACAGCTAAACACACATATGGCCAAAGGTCCAAGAAAAAATAGAAATCAAGGAAATATGACTCCAACAAAGCAGAATTATCCTAGCTCATCCAATTCGGATGACCTCACACTAACAGTAACACATGAAAATGATGACAATTCTGCATTATGGAAAGTGATAGAATCCCTTCAAGAAGAACTTAAATCTATGAAGGTATTCAAAGAAGCCACAATTTTACAAGCCAAAACAATGAACAATACCATTAAAGAACTCCAAGCCAAGGTGACAGAGCTTGAACAGGAAAAAGACAAAGCAATGAAAGATTTTCAGACAAAAACAAGTAAGCTGGAGAAGGAAATGTACAAAACGAACAATACCATACAAGACATGAAAATAGAAATAGAAACAATAAAGAAAACACAGTCAGAGTTAAAAGAGGAAGTGGAGAATCAAGGGAAGAGAACAGGAACTACGGATGCGAGTATCAACAATAGGATGCAAGAGATGGAAGACAGGATCTCAGGCATGGAAGATTCGATGGAAGAAATGAGTACAACATCCAAAGAAAATGAGAAGGCTAAAAAATCTCTCACCCACAATATCCAAGAAATCAAGGACTCAATGAAAAGACGGAACCTAAGAATCATAGGCATAGAGGAAAGAGAAGACTCCTGACTCCAAGGTCCAGGAAATATCTTCAACAAAGTCATAGAAGAAAACTTCCCAAACCTAAAGAAAGAGATGCCAATAAAAATCCTAGAGGCTTACAGAACACCGAACAGATTAGATCAGAAAAGAAACTCCTCTCGCCACATAATAATTGAAACACCAAATGTACAGAACAAAGAAAGGATATTAAAAGCTGTAAGAGAAAAAGGCCGGGCTGGAGAGATGGCTCAGTGGTTAAGAGCACTGGCTGCCCTTCCAGAGGTCATGAGTTCAATTCCCAGCAACTACATGGTGGCTCACAACCATCCATAATGAAATCTGGTGCCCTCTTCTGGCCTGCAGATATACCTGCAGACAGAACACTGTATACATAATAAATAAATCTTAAAAAAAAAAAGAGAAAAAGGCCAGGTCACATACAATGGCAGACCCATCAGAATTACACCTGACTTCTCCTCAGAAACTTTAAAAGCTAGAAGGGCCTGGACAGATGTTCTACAAGTCCTGAGAGATCATAGGTGCCCAGCCAGACTACTATACCCAGCAAAACTCTCTATCAACATAGATGGAGAAAACAAGATATTCCATGACAAAATCAAATTTAAACAATATCTCCCCACAAACCCAGCCCTACAGAAAATCCTACAAGGAAAATTCCATCCCAGAGAAGAAAACTTCACCCAAGAAAACAAAGGGAATAGAAAACCCCTCAGCAACTAAACCAAAAGAGGCACAGGACCATCACCTATACCAAACTAATGGGAAACAACAACCCCAGGTCACTAATATCCATCAACATCAATGGTCTCAACTCCCCAATAAAAAGACACAGATTTACAAAGTGGATCCGCAAGCAAGACCCGTCCCTTTGCTGCATACAAGAAACATATCTCACTACCAGAGATAATCACTAGCTCAGAGTAAAGGGCTGGGAAAAGGTTTTCCAAGCAAATGGACCCAGGAAGCAAGCTGGAGTAGCCATCCTAATATCAAACAAAACAGACTTCCAACTGAAGTTAATGAAGAAAGACAAAGGGCATTATATACTCATTAAAGGGACTATTCATCAAGAGGAAATCTCAATACTGAACATATATGCCCCAAATACAAAGGCACCTACTTTTGTAAAAGAAACACTTCTAAAACTTAAATCGCACATCGATCACAACACATTAGTAGTGGGAGACTTCAACACCCCACTCACAACAATGGGCAGATCATCAAGACTGAGGCCAAACAGAGAAATATTGAGTCTAACAGAGATCATGAAACAAATGGACCTAACAGACCTCTACAGAATGTTTCACCCAAACACAAAGGAATACACCTTTTTCTCAGCACCCCATGGAACCTTCTCCAAAATCGACCACATAGTCGGACACAAAGATAGTCTCAATAGATACAAGAAAATTGAAATAACACCTTGTATCTTATCAGACCACCACGGAATAAAGCTGGTCTTCAACAGCAAAAGAATCAACAGAAAGCCTACACACACATGGAAATTGAACAGCTCCTTACTGGATGACCACTGGGTCAGGGAAGAAATAAAGAAGGAAATCAAAGACTTCTTAAAATCCAACGACAATGAAGACACAACATACCCAAACCTATGGGATACAATAAAAGCTGTGCTATGAGGAAAGTTCATAGCACTAAGTGCATTCAAAAAGAAAATTGTGACAGCTCATATTAGTGAATTAACAGCTAAGCTGGGTGAATTGGAAAAAAAGGAAGCAAACACGCCCAAGAGGAGCAGAAGGCAGGAAATCATCAAACTTAGGGCTGAAATCAACAACTTAGAATCAAAAAGAACTATACAAAGAATCAATGAAACCAAGAGTTGGTTCTTCGAGAAAATCAACAAAATAGACAGACCCCTAGTCAAATTAACTAAAAGGCAAAGAGAAAGAACCCAAATCGACAAAATCAGAAATGAAAAGGGAGAAATAACAACAGACATTGAGGAGATCCAGAAAATATTCGGGTCCTACTTTAAAAATCTATACTCCACCAAATTTGAAAACCTAAGCGAAATGGACAATTTCCTCGACAAATTCCACCTACCGAAACTAAATCAAAATCAGATTAACAGCTTAAACAGCCCAATAACCCCTAAGGAAATAGAAACAGTCATTAATAATCTCCCAACCAAAAAAAGCCCAGGGCTAGATGGCTTTAGCACGGAATACTACCGGACTTTCAAAGAGGAGCTAACACCATTACTCTTCAAACTCTTCCACCACATAGAAACGGAAAGAACACTGCCAAACTCATTCTATGAGGCCACTGTCATTCTGATTCCTAAACCACACAAAGACCCAACAAAGAAAGAGAACTTCAGACCAATCTCCCTCATGAACCTAGATGCAAAGATACTTAATAAAATACTAGCAAACCGAATTCAAGAACACATAAAAAATATCATACATCATGATCAAGTAGGCTTCATCCCAGGAATGCAGGGATGGTTCAATATATGAAAGTCTATCAATGTAATTCACCATATAAACAAGATGAAAGAAAAAAAAACACATGATAATCTAGCTAGATGCAGAAAAAGCATTTGACAAAATCCAACACCCCTTCATGCTAAAAGTTCTAGAGAGAACGGGCATACAAGGACCATACCTAGAAATAATAAAGGTAATATACAGCAAGCCAGTGGCCAACATCAAATTAAATGGAGAGAAGCTTGAAGCATTTCCTCTAAACTCAGGGACAAGATAAGGATGTCCACTTTCACCATATCTCTTCAATAGAGTACTTGAAGTTCTTGCTAGAGCAATAAGACAACTAAAGGAAATCAAAGGGATAAACATTGGAAATGAAGAAATCAAATTATCCCAATTCGCAGATGATATGTTAGCATACATAAACGACCCCAAAAACTCTACCAAAGAACTCTTACAGCTGATAAACAACTTCAGCAAGGTGGCTGGATACAAAATTAACTCAAAAAAATCAGAAGCCCTTCTTTATACAAAAAACAAGCATACCGAAAAAGAAATAAGGGAAACAACCCCCTTCACAATAGCCACAAACAATATAAAATACCTGGGGATAACTCTAACCAAGCAAATAAAGGACCTATACAACAAGAACTTCAAGCCCCTGAAGAAAGAAATGGAAGAGGCATTTAGAAGATGGAAAGATCTCCCATGCTCATGGATAGGTAGGATCAACATAATAAAAATGGCTATTCTACCAAAAGCAATATATAGATTCAATGCAATTCCTATCAAAATACCAACACAATTCTTTATAGACCTGGAAAAAGCTATACTCAACTTCATATGGAACAACAAAAAGCCTAGAATAGCTAAATCAATCCTGTACAATAAAAAAGCATCTGGAGGTATCACCATCCCAGATTTCAAGCTGTACTACAGAGCAATAATAATAAAAACAGCATGGTACTGGTATAGAAACAGACCAGTGGATCAATGGAATCGAATTGAAGACCCAAACATGGACCCACACACCTATGGCCAACTAATCTTTGACAAAGAAGCCAAAACCGCACAATGGAAGAAGGACAGCATGTTCAACAAATGGTGCTGGTCCAACTGGATGTCCACTTGCAAAAGAATGAAATTAGACCCATACCTATCACCTTGTACAAAACTTAATTCCAAGTGGATCAAAGACCTTAACATAAGGCCGGCCACACTAAAGATACTAGAAGAAAAAGTAGGAGAAACCCTCGAACTCATTGGCACAGGTGACAACTTCCTGAACAGAACACCAACAGCTCAGTACCTGAGATCAATAATCAATAAATGGGACCTCATGAAACTGAAAAGCCTCTGTAAGGCAAAAGACACAGTCATTAGAACAAAACGGCAACCAACAGACTGGGAGAAAATCTTCACCAACCCCACATCTGATAGAGGGCTATTATCTAAAATCTACAAAGAACTCAAGAAACTAAATGCCAAGAAACCAAATAATCCAATCAAAAAATGGGAGACGGAGCTAAATAGAGAATTCACAAAGGAGGAATCCCTAATGGCCGAGAGTCACCTGAAGAAATACTCAACATCCTTAATCATCAGAGAAATGCAACTCAAGAGGACCCTGAGATTCCATCTCACACCTGTCAGAATGGCTAAGATAAAGAGCTCAAATGACAGCACATGCTGGCGAGGGTGTGGAGAAAGGGGAACCCTACTCCATTGCTGGTGGGAGTGCAGGCTTGTGCAACCACTATGGAGGTCTGTCTGGAGATATCTTAGAAACCTTGGAATAACTTTGCCTCAGGACCCAGCCATACCACTTCTGGGTATACACCCAAAGGACACCTCACGGAGACATAGGGAAGTCTCCTCATCTATGTTCATAGCAGCCTTATTTGTAATAGCTAGAAACTGGAAACAACCCAGATGTCCCTCAACTGAAGAATGGATTAAAAAATTGTGGTACATCTATACAATGGAATATTACTCAGCTATAAGAAACAATGAAATCATGCAATTTGCAACCATTTGGATGTATCTAGAGAAGCTCATCCTGAGTGAGCTAACCCAGACTCAGAAGGATGCACATGGCATCTATTCACTTATAGTAGGATTTTAGCTATATCGTACAGGATATCTGTACTACAACCAACACACCAAAAGGAACATGGACATAGACTTTTTTTTCTTTTTCTTTTTCCTCTCTTATTTGTTGTTGTTCTTTGTTTTTGTGGGTTTGTGTGTCTGTTGGTCTTTTTTTTTTAGTTTTCCCCCCATAGCAAGGAGACACCTTTCACTGGCAGTACTGCCTCGTAGGCCCCCGGTGTATGAAGAGGCTCTCGGCCCTCATATGGCTCCTGATCTGTGGTGAGAGACTGGTATGCAGGGACACTCCACCCCAGAGGATCAAGACGGAAGGGTCAGGGGGTAGAGCATGGGAGGGTGGGGCTGGGAAGCGGGAAAAGAGGACAATATGTCAAGGATGTAACCTGTAGCAACAAACAAATAAATTTACTAATTAAAAAAAAAGCAGGTAACAATGTTAAAACACTGTAAATAAAATAAAGGACACAGCCGTTCAACCTGGTTTTATGAACCTCCAAGTGTCAAAAAAACGTAGAGCTAAGGTAAAATAAAGGAGAAATGTGGTGTTAACCCATGCCTTTAACTTCAAGAGAGACGGGAGGAGCACCATAGAGTTAGTGGACTTATAAATTCTAGAGTTACACGGAACAGGGTAGTGAGGGTGCACACCCTTAATCCCATCATTCAAGAAGAGTACACCCTTAAGCCCAACACACTAGAGACAGAAACAGGCAGATCTCAGAGCTCAAGGTCAGCCTGATACAAAACAAACTCTAAATAAAGAAAAACTTCGATCCAGGAGTGGTGGAACACATCTTTAATCCCCTCAGATGGGAACCACAGGTCTCGGATCCCAATAATTAGAATGCAGAGACACACACATAGGATTTGGAAGGACCTAAGTTTAAAAGTTACTTACAAAAGGCCCACACAATACAAACAAATTGTCCTTCGAGATCTCAAGATATATACACCAAAGCTGGTTTAGCTCCAAAATAACAAAATAATTTCTTCTTTAAACCAGATTGAAAGATAACACTTTATATATTGTCAAAAACCAAATTTGCTTCAGTAGAAATATTACCTACCCCCCCCCAAAAAAAAAAGAGGGCGATTGTCTCTCAGTGAGGATTAGGGCAGGGCTCTGTTCTTATCTTTCCAGGAGAATCAAAGCATCCATTCAAGGAACCCAGGGACAAATGGACAACGGAAACCTCAGCAGAAATCAGAATCAGACACCAAAAGAAGACGAGTGACCCAGATGATTCAACCTGACAGACTCCTTCAATAGCTGTCTCCATCAAAAGCCTACAACCACAACAACTCAATATCGCTAAGACCGTTCAGCTCTACACAATGCCCCAGCCAGAACCTCAGTAAAGCCTGGAAGTTCAGCTTCTGCCTACAAACTCCTTAGGACATCTAAACAGCTGAGAACAGAAGGACTGAACATAAGAGGATTGTATTAACATTTTTTAACCATTTTTCCATTTTGGTTTGGGCCCCAAACAGGTTTACTACGACCCAAATCAGCAGGAAGTCATTTTAAGAGAGCGACGTCCCATACCCAGAGGGTGGGGAGGGTGTTTCTCTGCCCCCCCCTTTTTTTTGGTTATTTGAAGGACAACTGAAAACTCTGTTATTTAGGGGAAGAGATTACAAGTTGTTAAATGGTCCTGTTTAATGGGCTTTGGAGGTTAGAACCAGGGTATTCCTTCCTTCCCTTTTCTGTATCCTTCTTTATCTCCTATGTAGGAATGCACGGACTTGAGATAAATTGAGACAAAGACATAGCACAGGAAGGACCAAGAAGAAGGGTCAGATTATTGAATATGCCCTTATACCTTTGTATATTGATACAAAATTAGTAGTATATTTGGCTAAAGTGGTATTGACCATTGTTTATTGTGCAAAAATAAGATTGTATTGGTCTACGTCGGTATTGATATTTGCATATTGATACAAAATTAAGATTATAGTTGGCCACAATGGTATTGACCCTTGTATATGGACGCAATATTAAGATTGTATTGGGCTGCATAGGCATTAATCTTTGTATATTGATACAAAATTAAGAGTATATTTAGCCACATTTGAATAGATCTTTGTTTATTGATACAAAATTAAAGGTAACACTTCCTAATGGTATCGTACCTAGAGATACTTGAAAATGAAATGTGAAGCTCTGGCCTCTTGATACCAACTGTCTTAAACTGTTTAGGATAGTTAAGAAAAACAAACTCCTAGTCATGCATGCATGTCACCTTGTTAGCTACTATGACAGTCTATCACAGATATTCTCTAAGCTACTCAGTAATCAAGTTGTTAAGAGACAAGCAACATTTGCTTATCTAAATACAAGAGATAGATAGGGCATCTTCAAAAACCCCAAGAGATCTGCAGAATATGGCATTCAAAGATGTGGTCTTAAATTAAGATTTTTTTTTGATATCGTGACATATCAGCTCCTGACAGCACACCCTATTCTACTCCAAGTAGAAGAAAAGCATCGAAGAATCTCCAGAGTGAGATGGTTGGATTAATGGCAAGCCTATCTCTTGGCATGTAAAAACTCCTTGCTTCAACTGCAGACAGACTGCTGTCCAAAAAGGACAAAACTTGGTAGCAGGGAAGTCGACAGCCTAGCTCTGTCAAGACAGGGTAGGTTAGTCCTTCATAATCCCTGCTCTACAATAAATGTCTGTCAGAGAAACAGGACCAAAAGGCTGAAGACTGATGCTGGAATGTATGGAGAGAAAATGGGAACTGTCCAGGGAGTCACTGGTTTGTCATTTCTTAGTATTGGAAGCTGCAGGCCCTGAACTTCCTATATAATCAGATATATTTATCCTTCTCAGCTCTCTGAGGTGGTTGAAGAATAGACAGCTTGAGTCTCATAGCTAAATTTTGAGTTGTTTAGGAATCAAGAGGGAGTTCTAGATCTAAGAAGATGGTTATAATAGTGATGCAAGTTAGTATGAAAGCTAAGTCAGTTATAGAACTTTAAACTCATGGAGATGGTTAGAAGGTAGAAGGTTAAAGTCAGGGGCCAAATATGTATGAACTGGACATTGGGAAGGTATACTGGGCCATTTAACTCTCATAAATGTGGCATATTTAATTCTGCTGTTTTGTATAGAATTTACTCTTATAAGAGAAAGAACCATTTGTTGGAATGAAAAGAGAAGCTGTTGGGGGGGGGAAGAGGGTGGAAGGATGGGACAGGAAGGGGGAATTGGGAAGGGTTTGTGACTGAGATGTAACTTGAAGAAAAAAAAATAAAGTACTTATATAAAAAAAAAGTTCAGGTGAACATAAAGCTTGATTTTCTACCATTTTCAAATGAAGAAAGTGTTTTCCTTCAAATACTTTACAATATTCTTTCTAATAATAGCATGAGAAGGGTATATTTTATTTGCCTTAGGAGCTATGTTCCTGAAATATAAATCACATTTTTATAATTCAATTTGAATAGTGATATTCCCTGAGTTCCCATTATGTAAAGAAATGAGTATGTGTATTAAAAGCAGAGGACACATAGATCATACTCTGTTTCCAATAAAGGTAGAATTGAGTAGCAAGAGGAGAATACACAACTGGCTGAGAAGTCAGTAGACAGGAGAAAGAGCAGGGCTGTCTGAAAAGTCAGCAATCATGGTGCTGGAAGAGTCAGCAAGCTTTGACTTCTAGTGAGATCATTAAATAAGCCAACTTCCTTCCTGGGAAATTTCTTTGATTGTGCCTCTCCTGTTGTTCTGGGCTTGCCAGCCTCAGTTTAATAAGATCCTGTTTTATTTTATCACTTGACTAAGCCTCATTCTCCCCTCTCTCTGGAAGTCAGAGGGAAACATCTGTCCTACATTTAGATGGATGCTTCTTAGCTCAAGGATTAGCACTTTGGGACTCTTTGGGTAGCCTCAAATCTACCCAGGTAAACTATGATTAATTTTACTTACCAGTTTGAAGGGCTCATGGCTGTCTTCACAGATAAATGAGGATTTACAGAGGTGCTGGCCTCCCTGGTGGCAGAGACAATTCCCCAAACTGCTGGAGTTCTGCACACCCTGGAGTAGGCGCTTCTCGGGCCAAGGAGGATGGAATTAGCAGGAATATCCAGGGCTATGCCCCTCTGAGTCTTCCACAAAATTTGAGGAGATTTGCTGCCCCTCTGACACTTCCACAAAATTTGAGGAGATTTGCATTCTTTTACATGCACAGCTGTGGAGTCTCTCGGGGAGTTTCTTGTTCTTTTTAATTTTTGCATATCAGCCAAAAACCAAGATCCAAGCACCAAATGTGGTGTGAGAGGCCCACAGATGATCTGAGTAGATTTACCAAAGGACATGAGCTTGAGGAACTGATTAAGCTCCGAGGTAGGATGCTGACAGCTAGGTTGCTCCTGGGTAGGATGTGAGGGAGATATGTTAGAACAGGTGTAGCGGAAGGCTTTGTTTGCAATTGGTTTTGTTATTTCTGTTTGTTTAACTCTCAGTGTGGCTCTAACTATTTGTATATCTAACTATGTGAAGTTAGTGAACCTCCAGTCATCTCAGTTACGCTGGTGAAATAAATCTTTGTTACATAAAAGAAACTCAAGAGGCAGATTTCAGATTAAATTCTGATTGTCCTGTTACTAGCTATATGTTCTTGGCCAAAGGATTTAGTCTTTATTCCTTTATTTCGTTGTTAAGTTAATCTAAATAATCTGCATAACTTATTCTTTTTTTAATATTAATATTGAAAGAGAGGTGGTAAAGTACTTGCTCCCAGCTGATCACTATTACCAGCATGTCTGTGTTCAACTGCTTCAACTTTCACAAACAATTAGAAAGTGGTTGCCATATTACATTTAATGAGTACAAAAAAGGAGGCACAGGAGTTAGATAACATGTCTAGTATCACATCAATTGTATCTGAATTAAGATTTAATTAGAAAGGTCTGGAAGGGGAAAGAAAAAAGCTAAAAGTCTCCAACTTGATTTATGCTTCAATATTCCCTTCTGGGTCTGCATTTGTTAACTCTCAGAGGGTAAGAGAACCGGTAATGACACTTGCTGCCAAGACTGACAGCCTAAGTAAGTTCTATCACCTGGCCCTGCCTTGTGGAAGGAGAGTAGCAACTCCCACAAGTTTCCCTCTGACTTCTAATGGTGCTTACACACACACACACACACACACACACACACACACACACACACACACACACACACACACACATCAAAATGTAATAAAATTAAAACGGAAAAAATGAAAAAAGAGTATATTTATGTACTGTATCTCATTAGGCTTCATGCAAATGTAATGTTATATGTTGTGTGTGTGTGTGTGTGTGTGTGTGTGTGTGTGTGTGTGTGTGTGT
>CAJQZJ010034238.1:3201200-3216148 GCA_907164525.1 Lophiomys imhausi
TGTGTGTGTGTGTGTGTGTGTGTGTGTGTGTGTGTGTGTGTGTGTGTGTGTAAGTGTCCCGGGGTGGGTGGGGGGACAGAAAAACATCAGATCTGTTGGAGCTGGAGTTACAGGCTGTTTTCAGCCACTTGATATGGATGCTGGGAAGTGAACTCAGGTCCTCTAGAAGGTCAGAGAAGACTCTTAACTTCTGAACCATCTCTCTAGCTGCCCAGAATGTAAATATTTTAATATTGTGTTTTTATAAAGGAATACATAGTCCATATCTTTGAATGGCATCCTAGCCTTCATGCTTACTCCCTCCCAGACTAGTTTTATTCTCTCTCTTTCTCTCTGTGTGCTTCTCCATTCCCTTTTCTTCTATCTCCCTCGCTTTCCCTTTCTTCCTCTCATTCTTTCCTTCATATTGAAGGTTGAGCCCATAGCTTCATGCATGTTAAGCAAGTGTTCTAATACAAAGCTACTCCCATCCCTCCTTCCTTCCTTCCTTCCTTCCTTCCTTCCTTCCTCCCTCCCTCCCTCCCTCCCTCCCTCCCTCCCTCCTTCCTTCCTTTCTTGCTTTCTTTTTATTTAGAAAATGGGGTCTCACTAAATTTTGCAGTCTGACCTTGAACTTGTGATCATTCTTCTGCCACTTGAGTGCTCAGACTGCCCCTGTGCCTGGGCCTTGGTATTCTTTAGACCATCTCTCCGATGATACCACCTGCTGTGTTTTCCTGTGTGCCTGCATGACGTTCTGTGATGAGAAGAAACATGGTACTCCCCATGCTTGGAAAATCAATTCCATTTCTCACCTTGAACTCAACTTTCAGGAACTTGACCCTTTCTCTGCTTCTACTTAGTATGTCTTCCTTTGTAGTGACTCTTCCTGCCATTGTTGAGGGAGTCCAGATCTCTCTTGCTGTTGAACTTAACGGGCATACCTATTCTTTTTATAGTCATAAAAACAAAGCACCACTTGCCTACCTACATCTTTTTTTCTTTGCCCAGCTCCTTCCACCAGCCCAGTCTCAGATGCCATTTTGTTTAATCGCTTAGATTTTAAGAGTTCAAATTTAAGTCGTTCTTAAAGCACTGGATGTCCTTTGTATTCATGATAATAGTTAACCTAGCTTCCCTCCATTTCCTCCTCCTCATTTGGGGTCCTCCCGGAAGCACAAGGCTCTGTTTGGTTTGTGGCTCTGTGCTGTATGAGCCACCTTTTTTTTCTCCTCTACTTGTGGCTGCAGATTGTCACCTGTGCAGGGCTTTCTCCAGCTTCCTTTCCCTCTTGGTCATCACATCTGTCTATGCTGATGCCTTCCAGGTACTCAATCTAAAGTGGTTTACTCTGACAACTATGTACTCATCACATTTTCCCAAACATGCTGTTGTATACCCCATTTTAATGGACAGCCCTGTGATTTTCTGGGGGTAGAAACTGAGATATTTCATCCTACTCTATGAGTGTTTTAAGGCAAGAGTGGGTCTGCTGTATGTCCAGCATCCAGGGCAAAGCTTGACCTGAGTCGTAGGGACTCAACACATATTTAAGAAATGAGTTAATTACTTCTTACTTAATACCTCAATACATTTTTTTTCAGTATTCGGATTTAGCCCCTGTGTATGGGGGACAAATGTTCTGTGAGCTAGCTACATCTCCAGACTTAAGTAATTTTGAAGTCACTGTTATTTAACTGCTGTTAAAACAACCAAACTTATAGCTTAACTATTAATTCCTCTAGCTTCCAGTCAAGATTTTTTTTTTTTTTTTGGTTTTTCGAGACAGGGTTTCTCTGTTTAACAGCTCTGGCTGTCCTGGACTCGCTTTGTAGACCAGGCTGGCCTCGAACTCGCAAAGATCCGCCTGCCTCTGCCTCCCAAGTGCTGGGATTAAAGGCGTGCGCCACCACCGCCCGGCTTCAGTCAAGATTTTTATTTTGTGTCATCAGTTAAAATTACTATATTTATATTGCAAATGGCTACACATACACTCTTGTCTTGTTATTTTTGTGAACTTCAGCAATATTACCCATGATCTTGATGATAGCAAACACTCAAGTATATTGATTTTTTTTTTAAATAATTTATTTTTTATTTCTTCAAGTTACATCTCAGTATATTGATTTTTTATTGAAGTTATGAAGTTTATTTACTAGTGGTATATAAATTATGTAAAAGCTGACTTTTAACTGTAGGTGATACTGGATATAATCACTGGAGGATGTGGCCGCTTGGGGCTTGGTCAGCTTCTGAAATCATCACTCATAAGTATTGTCCCCAACACTATTATCTCATGATAAGTATTGTCCCCAACACTATTATCTTGTGACCAGTCAGTGACTCTGATGACAGGATTGGCACACAAAAGGTAGGGTTCCTACAGGAAAAGAAGATGAAAGATGGGAAAGGAGAGAACTGCAAGGAAAACAAGAGAAGAAACAACACAGAATCTGCATAGTAAAAGGTAGAGAAAGTCATGAATTTATTTAGCTGGTGGCATGCCTTGCAATGGCAGCCAGAACAGAGAGAGCCATCCTAATGTTTCAGCTGAGAAGATTTCTGCTAGGAAGATCACAGAACTTAGACTCCAGCCAGCCAATGTTTGTTGAGCTTCTACTGTGTGCTAAGAACTGCACTGGAGCAGGGGGAATCTCCTAAAAGATCTTAGTGTGTGAGGCTTTATTTGTCTCCCAGGAAGGGATTCCCACCTGCCTGAGGCCTGACAGGATCTTGGAGAACAAACCATGTTGCATGTGCTCAACACAACTCTTGCTGAGCTCTGATGGCCTCAACTGTTAGAATTGGGAAGTGAGGTCAGAAGTTAAATCAAGTTCAAAACTGCCTGCTCTCCCAAGTGTACACTTTTAAAAACTTTGCTGATTTTTCTCCTAGCACCAAATATGTTACATTTGATAAACAGGAGTCAGCAGCGAGACACGAGACGGGGCTATCAATAATGCAGTTGTTTTTCACAAAGCACTCCATTATACTTGTCATTTGGAAATGAAAGGCACATTTTTGTGTGACACATAGGACAAATTGCTCCAGACAAATAAAGCACCTGCGTAACTGATGCCTTCAGTTGAGTGCCTTTAAGACCTTTTAATTTGGTATGCAGTTTCTCTCCTAGTTTTCTCTTCTTTTTTAAAATTCAAATTTTGCATCTAAACAAAATTTACAAGGCATCTAGTTGTTAGAAGGCCAGAGTGATCATTTGAAATTCACAGTAGGCTTTGTCCACTGTAAGGTTTTAAGGGCTATGAACTTGTGTGCTCTTTCCCTTGGGTAACAACCACACACAGACAACAAGGCCACCAAATTTCCAGTCACTGTGAATAATCCAACTTCACCTAATTCCCAACCCTAACTCCCAATAGAAGGTGGCACATTTTCTAAACATTGATCTCAGTTCTGAACTCACTGAAGTTTGGAAATACCTATTGACCTGAACAGCAGAAACACCTGAAGCCCCAAGGCAGATTCCCTCTCTGAAGAAGAAAAACAGCAGGAATATTTCATGTGAAAGGAATTTTGCAGGGTACATAGCAGTTTTCCAAACCTGTCAGAGTTCACATTTACCTCCAGTTTGTCTTTTGAGTTCTATGTGGAGAAAGGGTGTCAAGAAAATCATAAAGTGCAAACCTGCTTACCTGACCATAACAATACCAGCCTCTGAAAGACACTGAGATGCTCATGGCTAGGAATTGGACCACAACATGATAACAGTAACAGCACTACCACTGACAGCAGCTACCAGGCGCTCACTGTGCTTAGCTGATGCACCGAGCATTTCATCTGGACCACGGAACTTTTCATCACATCCCCCTTGGCTCTTACTCTATTTTACAGGAGAGCAAATGGAAATCTCCAGAAGTGTCTGTTGAAGTATGCATCTGAACACATGCTTTTTATTTTGGTTTCAAATGGCAGACTATTTTAGGCATCAATTTTCCCAGCAAGCTTGAGCAGAAAATGAAGAGAGTGTCTCTGCCCACTCACACACCAGATCCTGTAGAAGAGAGATAAATTTGTAATAATCAGTAAACCTGCATCAATAAATTACCCCTCATAGTCCATAGCCGACATGGAATTCACCCTTTGTGATAATAACCCATATTCTAAGGGTTTTGATACACATAGTATGACATGTGTCTACCATTATACAATGATGCTAAATAATCTCATCGGCCAAAAATATCTTCTGCTTTCTCTATTCATCCCTCTCTACCCTTTAATGTTGGGTGCACTCTGATCTTTGCAGTGTCTCCTTTGTTTAGTCTTGTCCAGACATCACAGGGTCAGAAACATACAAGTGTGGCTTTTTTTTCAGATTGAGTTCTTTGTTCAGCATGAGACATTTAAGTTTCTCCATGCTTCTTTTATGATAGCATCAAGTCTCATTGATGTTTAGTACTGAATAATATTCTGTTGTTTGGATGTACCAGGACTTATTCATCCCTTCACATGCTGAACCACATCTTAGTTCCATGTTTTGGGAAGTAGACATGGTTTGGCCACTACTGTCTAACTTTTTGTGTGTGGCTGTATGTTTGTGTAGAGGAATTTTAATCAGAGAAAGATGTGACAGAGTGAATCAGAGATAGGATATGCCCAACTCTCAGGAGAACAGACAGGAAAAAGAGAGGCTACTTAAGAGCAGTGCAGGGAGAGGGAGAGAGAGAGAGGGAGAGGGACAGGGAGAGAGGGAGAGGGAGAGGGAGAGGGAGAGGGAGAGGGAGAGGGAGAGAGAGAGAGAGAGAGAGAGAGAGAGAGAGAGAGAGTGGGTTGAGTTTAGGGCAGTTCAGTTGAGTTCAGTTGAGCTCATGGAGTTCCGATCAGTTCGCGCAGTCAGTGCAGTTCAGTTCTTGGAGTTAGGCAGTTTTTCCAAGCAGAGCAATTCAGTCAGAGAGAAGCCAATTTAAATCAGTCAGCTTGGAGAGGAGTTTGAGTAAGAACAGCTGAGTTGAACCAGCTAGCCAGAGTTCAGAAAGAACTAGAAATAGTGAGCTTATTCAGCAGTAAGTCTCAGAGGCTGAAAACATTCTAGCCCTTGGTTAGCAAACAGAGGCTAGAAGCTGAAGCCCTCAAGGTCTTACAGAAGAATAGATCGTACGGAGGCTAGAAGCTTCCAGTACTAGGCCTAGGGACAGTTAGAACAGAGATTAAAAAAAGGTCTGGGATCAGCCCAGGCCATGTATTGTAAAGATTGTGTATGGCTCTCATCTCACATCCCCTCATCTGGAGGAAATAGAAGTGACATTTACATGTATGATGTATTCAACTCATGTGGATAAATGTCAAGGAATAATACTGGGTCATGTGATAAGAATTTGGGGGCTAGGGACATAACTCAGTAGGTAAAGTACCTACTATATAGGTGTTAGGATTTGAATTTGGGTCCCCAATACCCCCACATAAAAGCTTGGCTACCCTTATCTTGTAACCATAGCAGACAGACAGATCCCTGGAGCCTATTGGCCAATCAGTGAGCTCAAGGTTCAGTGAGTGTCCATGTTTCAAAAAATAAAGTGGAGACAACTTGAGTGTAACAGTTTACATCAAGCTATGGCTTCCAGATACTAGTATACATATGCGTACACACTTGCACATACCCTTCACACACACATTTAGTTTAGTAAGAAATTGTCAAAAGGTCTTCCAACACAGCATTGCCTATTTCCCTTGGTCAAATGAGTGCATCCTTGTTGCTTTGTATCCTCTCCAGAATTTGATTTGGGCCATTTTAAGAGGGACACAGTTGTATCTCATTATTGGTTTAATTAACAATTTGTAAATGTTAATCATTTTTCCATTGTTGTCATCACTGTGTCTTCTCTTATAAAGTATCTCTGTTCAGAATATTGTCTGCCTGTAAATTGGGCTCATTATTTGGTAGTTTTTGTTTGTATGCAAATTGTATGCAAATTTTGTATGTTTTGAAGAACTTTTTAAAAATAATATTTTATATCAGCCTGTGCCTTGCCTTTTTTATGCTTTGACAGTACCCTTTTCACAGTAAAAGTTTCTAATTTTAATGAAGTTCAACTTATCAGTTATTTCTTTCATGGATTTCACCTTTGGTATTATAAATAAATATCATTGCCAAACACAAGGTCATCTTGGTTTTTTCCTGTGTCATGTTTTAGAAGTTCTAGCATTTTTAATTTTCCAATAAAGTCTATGCTCCATTGGGCAGGTTGGTGGTAGCAGTGTGTGTGTGTGTGTGTGTGTGTGTGTGTGTGTGTGTGTGTGTGTGTATGTGTGTGTGTTGGGAGGGCAGGCATCAAGTCAACAAAGAATACAGAATTATTCTTTTTTTTTTTTCCTGCCTATGGGTGTACTATTGTCCCAACACCATTTGTTGAGAAGATTTTTTTTCTCCATTATATCGTCCTGTCCTTTGTCAGAGACCATATTCATAGAGCTGACTATATTTGCATAGATGTATTTTTTGGTTTTTCTATTTTATTCCATTGATCTATTTGTTTAGTCTTCCAATGGTACTGTTCTGCTCTGAACATTGTGATGGCTCTTCTGGATTTCTGCCTCTTTATAAGCTTTAGAATAGGTTTGTCAACAATCTACAAAACAATTTACTGGTATTTTGATTGTGATTCTATTAAATCTACAAATCATGTTGGAAAGAACTACTATCTTGAAATATCTAGTCTTTCTTCTTTGGAGTGCTATATCTTTCATGCGAGTTCTTCTTAACTTGCTGGGCTGGGCGGTAAGATTAATCAGAAATACATGTTGGATTTTGTCAAATACTTTTTTTACCTATTGAAGTAATCGTATGATTACTTTTATGTTGGTGTGATAGATTCCAATAATTGTTCTAAAATGTTGACCAGGCTTACATATCTTGGATAAATTCTGTTTGTATTTAATAAACCAACAGATTTTTTTCAATTTTTTGTGTGTCTATGTTTATAAAATAAATTGATCTGAATTTCCTATTGTAATATATTTATCTGATGTTGGTAAGGCTGACCTCTTTTTTGTCAGTAAGAAAACATTTACCCTGATTTTCTCTTCTGGAAGAATTTGTTAAAAATCAATACAATTTCCAATGTATATTATGTTCCTTAAATGTTTGTTAGAATTCACTAGGGAAATTGTTTGGGATGGTGCTGCTGTTTGGGAAAATTGTTGGCTATTGATTCAAATTCTTTAACAGTCACAGGCTTGTTCACACTGTCTATTGCTTCTTTTGTCAGTTGTTTTCTTCTTCAAGGAATTGGCCCATTTCTTCTAGGTCATCAAATTTGGGTTTCATTTTGCTTTGTTTTTATGTTTTTCTATGCATACCCACAACAAGTAATCTATTAGGACACATGGAAACATCAGTGTCCCTTTAATTATTAAAATGGTAGGAACTTGAGGAGTAGTTATCTTTTTAAAAATGTCTTTTACTATGATTTGTAGTTTCATGTATGTGGGGAGTATGTACATGTGAGGACAGGTAGGCTGTAACTCTTCGAGATCCCCTGGAACTAGAGTAACAGGTAGTAGTGAGCCCCTTGACAGGGGTGCTAGGAACCAAACTCAAGTCCTCTGCAAGAGCAGAGCACACTCTTAGCCACTGGGCAATCTCTCCAGCCCTGGTGGGGATCATCCTTATATCTCATTATTGCTGTACTTTCATAGAGGACCTACTCTTTGATAGAGATCAGTTTTTCAGACAATATTCTAATTTCAAAGGAAAAATGAGGACCAAGACTAACGCCCCAATCACCAGTCTAGCTGAGGAAAACAACAAATCATCCCTAATGAAGCAGGCAAGCATAGGGAATAGCATAACAATGTGGGACTCCACATGACTTGGGTTAGGTACACACTTCTCATCTAATAAAGCACTTGGCAGTCTGAAGCCCTCTATGTCCTACAGACATACTTTTCTTTCTCTGAACAATGGTACTAGCAACCTATGACATATGCCCACTTGCATTAAATTGTACATACACCAATTTGTGAAGAATGGAGTTTGTTTCTGTCCTTAATCAAACTTAGATTCTATTCAGTTGCACCCTAGTTTGTCAACATATGAAAGTATGGGGGCCAATTCAACTTAAACATAATTGGAAAATATTCACAATAAAAAGAACTGTGTCCTCAAAGTGAGCTTTAAGGGAGAATCTCATATTTACTATCTTATGCCTGTGCATAACTGGGCATGGATATTGTTATAATCAAGTACATGCATTATGAGACATAAAAAGTGTAGTAGAGAAATGGTTCTATAACTAAAATATATCAATCAAAGTAGAGACAAACTCAAACTTCGTGCCTTAGCAAACAAATGCCACCTTCTCTTCAACCTCAATAAAAGGAACCCCAACCAATAATTGGGGCTCTTGAGTATCCTAACTTTTGACAGCCCATTTCCTTCTGATTTCTACTATTCCTATGCTCCGAATAAACCATTCTTGCTACTTTGCAATTTTTGTGCAGGATTATTTAATTCTTGAATAGGTGACATCAACTTGAAAACTCCTGGTTCAGGCTCTGACCACCAGAAACACACTTGGTCCCTTCTGAGCATTGCAGACACTTCCTTTGAAAAAATGTGGGTGATTGGAAAATAAACAAATCCACCCAACAATGTAACCCCAGATACATAAGCCCCAGCATGAAAACACAAGTTACATTAAATAAAAGGCAATATAACTTCTACAAAATTACTAATTCCATAGTAATGGCCTCCAGTGAAAGTGAGTTAGATGAAACTCCAGATAACAAATTCAAAAAGATGTTCATGTTTAAAAAAATCAAGAAAGAAGATAACAATATATTACTCAATAAATTCAAGAAAATACAAACAGATGGATGAATTAAACCAATACAGGATATGAAAGAATTCAATAAATAGAAATATTGAAGAAAAATCAAACTGAAATCCTGGAAATGGAAACCACAATAAGTCAAAATTTAAAACTCCATGGAAATTCTCAGCAATAGAATGGATGAAGAAGAAGACAGAATATTAGAGCTTAAAAACAAGGTAGACGAATTGGGACATCCAAACAAGGATAAAGATAAATTATTAAGAAAGCATGAATGATATTTTCAAGATTTATGTGATATTATAAAAAGATCAAACCTAAGAACCATGGTCATAGTAGAATTTCATTGAAAAACATACAAAGCATTTTCAATCAAATCATAGCAGAAAAAAATGTCCCAAAATTAGGGACACAGATATCAATCCAGATACAGGAGGCATTTGAAACCAGACCAGAAAATAACCTCCCCCCATCATACCATAATCTAACCACCTAGTATACACAATAAGGAAAGGATATTGAAAGCAATTAAGAGAGAAATACCAAGTCACATATGAAGACAATTCCAGCAGAAAACTGAAGTGCCAAGACAACTTGAAATGGCTTATTCAGGTTCTGAAAAACAACTGTCAGCAAAGACTACTATACCTGTAGAAACTGTCATGCCTGAAGGTGAAAGAAAAATTTCCCAGAGTAAAATTAGACCAAAGAAATTCATGACCACTAAACCAGACCTACAGAAGATACTCAAAGGATTCTTTTGAACTGAATAGAAAGATAAATACATCCATGAAACTATTGGAAAGAATAAACCATGCTAGAATAATAGCTAAGCCAGAGAGTAGTGAAAAAAAAAAACACCATACACTATAAAACCAAGATAATGGCAGGAATTAACATAGAACTTTTTATAATAAATCTGAAGTCTCTAATCAAAATACACAGATTAGCTAGTTAGGTTGCAGAACAGTATCCATTCGTTGTCTCCAAGAACTATACCTCACCAAAAAGGGCAGAGGAAACCTTAGGGTGAGACCAGGGAAAGAGGTATGCTAAGCAGTGAAACCAGAAAACAAGCAGGTGTCACTGTTTAAATATCTGACAAAACAGACCTCAAAACAAAACTAGGCAGAAGAGTTAAACAGGACACTGATTAAGGTAACAATACCTTAAGGGCATATTACAATCCTAAACATATATGCACCAAACACTTTGTACCCAATTTTACAAAAGAAATATTTCTAGATATTAAGTCACACCCTAACCCCAGAATAACAATAGTAAATGACTTCAATCTTTCACTCTTATGAATCAACAAGTCATTCCAGTAAAAAATAGAGAAACATCTGAATTAAATAATATCTTTGATGATATTAACAGACATCTACAGAATATTCCATAAAACATTGCAGAATACACATTCACTTCAGTAGCCCATTGAACCTTCCCTGAGATAGATCATATAATACGACAGAAAGCAAATCTTAACATATATGAAAAAATTGAAATGATTTCTTATATACTACATGATCACAGTGGAATAAAGCTACAAATCAACAGCAAGAGAAACTCTAGAACATACACAAAATGATTAACAACATGATTAAACAACACTCTACTGAATGATGAACGGGTTATTGAAGAAAGAAAAATTTTTTTAATTTCTAGAATCATTCAATGAAAACAAAAACAGAACATATTCAAATTCATATGGGATACAATGAAACCAGTCCTAAGATGGAACTTTATAACTAGTAAATATCTATGTTAAGAATTCATAGAGATATCAAATAAACAACTTAAATACACACATTAGGGCCTTGGAAAAAGCAAAAACAAGTAAAACTCAAAGTCATTAGACTGAAATACATAACTAAGTTTAGGGCAGAAATTATTGAAATAGAAAAAAATTTAAATTAAATCAATAAAACAAAAAGTTAGGTCTTTGAAAAGATAAACATGATTTGATAAATTAACCAAAAGAAAAAGTAAGTCACAAATTAATAAAATACACGAAAAGGAGCCATTATGACAGAAACCAATGAAATTCATAAAACCATTAGTACACACTCTTAAAATATACATCACATTAAGTTGGAAAAATCTGAAAGAAATGTATGAATTTACAGTTACATATAAATTACAAAACTAAACCAATAAGAGATAAGTTACTTCAAAATATCTACAACAAGCAGTGAGATTGAAGCAGTAATATAATGTCTCCATACTAAAAGAGTCCAGATCTAGATGGATTCATTTTTGAATTCTACCAAACCTTCAAAGAAGAACTAACACCAATACTTCTCAGATTAGTACATAAAATAAGAGAAGACAAAATATTACCAAACTCCTTTTAGAAAAATAATATTACCCTATTAAAACCCCATATCAGCACAGCAGCAAAAAGGAAAATCATAGACCAATCTCTCTGAACATAATTGCAAAAAAAAATTCTCAATAAAAACTTGAAAACTGAATTCAAGAACACATCAAAGGGTTGAAGGGACAGCTCAGCGGTTAAGAGTACTGCTGCTTTTGCAGAGAACCTGATTCAGTTACTAGTACCCACATGGTGGCTCACATCCATCCATAACTCCAGTTCCAGGGAATCCAATGCCCTCCCTCTTCTGATCTCTAGAGGGACCAGCCACATGCATGGTGCCCACATATACATACTGGAAAACACTCATAAACATAAAATAAAGCAAATAATTCTAAAAACCAAGTTTAGAGATGCAGGAATTGTTCAATATTTGCAAATCAATAAATGTAATACCCCACATAAACAGACTCAAGGATTGCATGATCCACTCCACAGATGCAGAAAAAAGGTCTTTGGAAAGAAAAGTAGTATTCTCTCATGAAAATTTCTCTGAAGAGAGTAGGCATAAAAGGGCTGGTTGTGGTGGCGCACACAAGTAGGATTTGCTGAAGGAGGCAGTGGCAGGAGGATCACGAGAGTAGGCATAAAAGGAATATATCGAGATGTATTAAAGACTATGTGTGACAAACCTATGGTAAAGATCATGTTAAATGAAGAAATTTCCTTTGTTTCAATGTCTGTTAGGTCTAAAATTAATATGGATTCACCAGTTTTCTTCAAATTGATGTTTCCATGGTAAATAATATTTTTGAGCCCTCCCTTAGTCTCAGAAATTACCTTAGCATTAGTATATTTACCTTGGGTTTTAACTGTGCATTTACTTTATGAGAGTAGTTGTTCTAAGGTAATAACAAAACTGTTCTGCTCTGCATTACACACTTTGTTGACTTCTGTAACGTAATCTTCAAAGTCATTGTATTAGGCAGAATAATGGTCCTCTACAGATATTTATATCCTACTTCCCAGTGCCTGTGCATGTTTCCTTCTGCAGCAAAAGGAACTTAACAGATGTAACTAGATTGAAGAGCTTGAATGGGGTGGGGGAGGCCTATCCTAGTTTTTTACCAAATCACATTTATCTCTATAAGCACTGAATATGATAGAACAAGATCACAACCAAGAAACATGAGGAGACAGAGAAAACAAAGCATATCTCATCTTAGCTCTGTTTAATCTTGATTTTATCCCAATGAGACCAATGTCAGCTTTCTAGCACAAAAAAACTATAGGCAGAATTGGTTAAAGATACTAAGAGTTTGTAGTTCTATGTTTTAGCAACAATAGGAAACAAATAGAGCCACCACCTCTGCCCTATGGTCTTTAGATGGTCATCTGTCACTCACAATAATGAGCCCACACTGTTGGCAACTGGGGATTCTTTTCCTCTGTTATAATTATTTTCTCTCTTAAGTTAAATTGTGCTGATCATTTAGCCTAAAATGTGTTGATTATAAAATTCAAAGAAAAGTGGATAGAGAAGCACCCTTAAAGAATTTTAGCCAATTACTGTTGTTGTTATTTTCTTGGGATAGAATATAAAAAAATAAGATAAGTGACCCAGAATTTGAAAACCCTTTTTTGTGATTTGATGCATAATTTGTTTTTCAAAGAGATCCAACAAATTGATGCTGATTTTTACTTTCAATATTATGGAAACTATAAACAATGACAATAAATGTGTACATAAGAAAGGCTTACAGTTAAAGCTAGTGCCATGACTTCAGATCCTTAAAATGCCTGGAGTAGAATGGCTGACAATGTTTTACTCCATCTGTAACAGTCTGTAAAATCATCTTGCATATGAGCATCCAAGTCATGGAATAACATGGACTAAAAGCACTCACAACCCTGCAGAGCAGCCATGTGAAAGGCTTAAAAATCTTCCAGAACATCAGCAGTTTGGAGAAGGGGACTAGGAGAGGTTCTATGTGTGTGCAACAATCCTGTTCAATTTGCCCATGTTCTGAACTAGATGTTGGGTTTTACACCTCACCACAGTTTATAGAGTCAAATCATGGAATGAAGGTGAATATGGCAGCACATGCTTGTAATCCCAGCACCTACGAAGCTGAGATGGAAGAATTTCTAGTTTGAAGCAAATTTCCAGGCCATCTTGAGCTCTGTGGTGAGCCCTGCTGTAAAAGAGGAAGAATGGAGAAACATAAGGGAGGGAGGAAGGAAGGAGGGAAGCAGTGAAAGAGGAAGCAGGAGGAGGGGAAAGAAGATCAGGAAGGGAAGGAACAAGGGAAGGAAAGAAGAGTAGGAAATAAGAAAGAATAAAAGGAAAGGGAGGAGAAAGAAAGGGAAGGGGAAGATCATAGAGTTGAAACTGAAGGTCGGCATTATTGGTTTTTTTTTTTTTTTTGTACATTGAATTGACTTTCCATCATCAGTTCAAAAAATTCACTGAAGTGGCAGACATTGATCATCACCCTTCTGTTGACAGCAGTGTGTGAAAGTAAATCACCGAGAGCCTCAACTGTTAATATAGCTTAGAAATCTTACAATAATTTTCAGGGTACAGTTGTAGTTTGAGAACAAAAAACACATCAAAGTGATGAAACTAATCAATCCCAAAATATTGGGAGAGTTTCCAGTTTGGGTTATCAGAAATTTCTTCTCTCTCTCTCTCTCTCTCTCTCTCTCTCTCTCTCTCTCTCCTTTCCCTTCTTCCATCCTTCTTCCATGGGTCTTACTGTACAGTTCTGCCTGGCCTGGTCTGCAACTTGCTATATAGACATGCTGGCCTCAAATTTACAGAGACCCACCTATCTCTTGCCTCTAAATGCTAACTAAAGATTAATCTCACCATGCCTACCTAGAATTTTTAAAGTTTTTTTTTTTCGGGGGGGAGATAGGAGTATAGTAGAGATATAGAAATCAAGAGTCACTGGCCAAGCATCTTAGTGCATGGCTTTTTTGTCTTCTATAAAGAAAAATCTCTCATTAGACCTAAGGCTTTTACCCTTCAGTTGCTCAAATGAAAGGAAATAGTCCTAAACCATCTTTCTTTGAAACATGAGATTTTTATCATACAGTCTGATAAAAACTTCTTATAACTCAAGATGAGCAAGAATATTTTCAAAATTAAATTTAAAACATTGTTGGTATCCACTTTAAAGCAAGTGTGAATGGATTCATAGCCAGAATTATTAAATAATCGAATCTATCCTAGTTCTTTTTTTTTTTTCAAATTCTGTGATTAAAAAAAAAAACTGACCAAAATTTGGGGGGACAGAAAAGGTTGACTTAACTTTACACCTCTTGGGTCACAACTCGTCATTGAGGGAAACCGAGGCAGGAACTCAAACAGGGCTGGAACCTCAAAGCAGGAACTGAAGCCAAGACCAGCAAGGAACACTCCTTACTGTTGGAGGAATGCTGCTTTTACTGACTTGCTTTCTATTACAATGCTGCCTTCCGGGTTGATGCCCATGCCCATCAACCATTAATCGAAATGGTTGCCTACAGACTTGCCTACAGACCAATCTGATGGAGGCATTTTTCTCAACCCAGGTTTCCTCTTGATGACTCTCTAGCTTGTGTCAAATTGACAAAAAAAACAAAAACCTAACCAGCACAGGCTCATTATAATTTTGATTTCTTTCCTTAGGGTGGAGGAGTTTCCAGCAGACTTCTAATTATAATATGAAAGGCAGACAAAAGTAAGTTGTATTTAATGTACCATAAAACTAGAGGTTTGTTTTCTTTTTTTTTTAATAATTTATTTTTTATTTCTTCAAGTTCCATCTCAATCACAATCCCCTCCCTACTCCCTCCTCCAGTCCCACCCTTCC
>CAJQZJ010034238.1:3222189-3243931 GCA_907164525.1 Lophiomys imhausi
ACCTCCACCATAAAACATTTGTCTTACACAGCCCACAGAATGAGCTAAGCAGGTTGTATAGGGCCTTGCAGAAACTGAAGCAACAATCAAGGGGCCTGCTTGGATCTGAGCTAGGTCCTCTGCTGGGTGTGGCTCCAGAGGCATGTGGCTGGGAATATCTGATCCAAGTGAATCCAAACTCCAGAAATCTCAAAATTGGGGCCCTGGCCCCACACTAAGATTGGTAGGCATCAGATCAAGCTTTCTCTCTCTTCTTCTGCCGACTTCTGGAACAAGTTGATGCAACCCCAAAACACCTACCTTCCTTGTGGTACATAGCAACAACCCTACGGGTAAAATCTGGCACTGTACCTAGTGTCTGGGACCTTTTCCCATATAAATATAGCATTGCCAGCATCTCAGTCTCAGCCAATAGAATGCACCCACCACCAAAAATCCCCCTCCCCATTTCCTATGGTGCAAAAGCCTTCACCCATCTCAGAGTTCAGGAGATCTGATAGATGGCAGGAGATTTAGTACACTTAGAGGATATTTAGAGAAAATGGGAGAATCAAGACCATCATGACACCTAAGCTAAAAATAAAAGAAACCTGGTTCACCAAATAGCTGCCTCAAAGATGTTACGATTCTGCCACTGGAGAAAGTTTTCTCCAACTGCACCAACACTTTCCTGAACCAACCATGTTTTCTCTGGCATGGAATATGGGTCTTTGACCCAGACAACCTGGACCATCTATGGTCCTGCCTGCAGACCGTGGGAAAAAAGATGCCACTGTTTTGTTTTGTTTTGTTTTGTTTGTTTGTTTGTTTGTTTTGTGCTGTATCCAATGGGTTATTAGAGGGAAACGAAGCTGAATCTCACACCACAGATGCAGAAACTCACTCATCACCTACTGATGGGGTGGTGTTAAGCATTCTAAATGTTTATTGGTCCTGTTTACTGTCTGTTACTTAATTGACTCTGATTGGTTAAATAAACGTTGAGGCCTGGAGACTGGGCAAAGACAGAGGTAGGCAGGACTAAGGTTGGCAGGCTTTTAGAGAGATACAGAGCATCTTCGGAAGAAGGCAAGGAAGAAGCCAGGAGTAAACAAGGAAGACACGCCATGGGGTAAATTAAAGAAGATCCTTCCATGTGGCCTGGAACATCTGCTTAGTGTGAAGAATAATAGTCCAAAGGGATGTATGTATATATGGAGTTATATTTGGGTAATAGAATTATGAGCTAGCTAAGATAGGCTAGGATTGCACAACCCAGGCCTAGGCTTGTTAAGATCCACCCAGTGTCTGTGTGTATTCATTTATAATGGCGGGTTAAGGATTTACACCACCGAATCAATTAACGATAATATAAACACTGGTTAAATAGTTTAATTAGTTATTTATTTTCTACAACCTACCTGGTATGCGCCAACTGCAATGCAACAACGGCTACTTGATAGTCCTCTGCATATACATTATGGTTGTGTAGGTTGGTGTTCTTGTGGGACTCCTAACATTGGGAGTGGAGGTATCTCTGACTCTTTTGCCTGAGCTTGGGACCCTTTTCCTCCCACTGGGTTGTCTGGTCCAGCCTTGATATAAGAGTTTGTGCCTAGCTTTTTTGTAACTTTCTATGTGGCATTCTATTGAAATCACTGGGAGGCCTGTTCTTTTCTGAAGGAAGGAGGACTGGATGTAGAAAAGTTGGGGAAACTGGGAGGAGGAAGAGGGGGAGGATTCAGTTGGAGAAAAAATATTTTTAAAAAAGTTTTGTTTTATTTTTAGCTTGAGTCTCCAAAATATGACGAAAGCAAAAGAGAAGGCAGTTTTTGCCCAAAAGCTCACTAGGTTTGATGCTATTGGAATTTCCCAATAGTCAAACTGTTATAATCTAGACTCCAGCACTTCATTTTGGCTCTTGGGAGATTAACCAGCCACTTGAATGCTGATTTAGTGCTTAAAAGACTAAAGACTTTAAAAGTCATGGGCTGGTATCTTTCAGAGTTTTAAAAATAAATCTTCCTTGCTGTAACACCAGGAAGTGCAGTTGCATATATTTATTAAAAGGCCAAGGTTTGTAGTCATCTCAAACAATTTCTACAATCCTCAAAGTAGGATTATACCTTCAAATTATATTACAGTAGCTATTTTCTGGTCCATCCACAAAAGTGCCATCAGATGTTATCATTTTTAATGTGAGTCCATATGCTCCAAGTCCCGTTGGTGCAGTTTTTTACTAGACAGGAATTTGATTCACAAACAACAACAACATACAGGGAAATATTTGCTCATGGTGTTGAAGTTACAGATCACTCTCATGTAACAACAGAAAAAATCTGTTTCTCTCTTTGTAGATGCTGCAGAAAACCTACTTAAAATACCATTAAAGAATGGTCCACATCACAGGGGCTGAAGAGAAAGACTCATCATTAATTTTGAGAACAAAGTCAGTCCAAGCCTACGAACAATCTATTAGGACATTAGGCAGGGAAGGACTTTCTCCCTTGGTTGTTCCTACCTCAGGAAGCCAAGGCCTTCTTGCAGCCACCCTCCTGTCACAAGCCGGCCCCTAACCCCTCTGCACCTGGACCCTGGTTTTGTGTGTGTGTTATGAAGAGGGGTTATTTTACCACAGAGAGAGGAGGACTTTCATGACTTCAAACATGAACATTAGATCAAGTTTTTATCTTCCTTCATAATCCTGTCTTTGATGTCACCAGACTGAAACCTCTCAGAATAAAAGGGGAGAGCCGTGAAAAGAGGCCTAGTTAATTTATACGTTTAAGTGCTGCTGCCCTAATTCACCCGGGTAGCATTTTCATTGTCTTCTGCTTTGCATCCTAAAAGCAGGCTTACACCAAGCAATTATGAATGGCCCCTCTGAACAAATAATTGAAATTCGCAAGTTGTGGAGTATGGGTAGACAATGTTCGGGTTGGAGGTGTGAGGTCAGATGTATTCCCTTGGGCATTATTAAAGTTGCAGGCTCCTCTCACAGAATCGGTATTTGTCTTACATTAGTTGTAATGGCAACTAATCAGGTAAACTGCATGTACAGGCTCCCTGAGTGACCAGGGAGCGATTTTCACAAAGCAGTCAGGGATGCTGGGCTTGTTTGATATGTGCAAATGACAAATTCTCCATAAAACATGGGGTGCCAATGTAGACACCCGATTTTAAAAATAAGAATGGAAAATGGGTTTAATTTGGCAGGGGGGTCTACCGGGCTTTTTGTTTTAATTCAAATTCTGAGGATTTTTTTAAATCTCAGAGTTTTGTTTTTTTTTTTTTTTCCTTCCACACAGAAGATAATGTCATCTGCACAGGAGAGCCCAGTGAATGTTTGAAAGCAAGCATATTTGCACATGTGCATTCATACCCACACCTCCTTAGCTTACTAATTATGAACTAATTACTCCAAGCCAAATTCTGCCCTCTGCCGTGGGTTAACACATTAGTTAACATGTGCTGTATTCTCCAAGGAAAAGATTTGTGCTGACTTCTAGAAGAGTAGATAGGATCTGCATTAACAGGAGCGTTTGTACTAAGTGCTCTTAACCACACTGAGCCATCTCTCTAGCCCCCTTCACTTCTGCTGTCATGAAATTTTCATATATGATTTTATCTATCTATACAAAATCTAGGGACCACAAATGAAAGAAAACATGTCTTTCTGAAACTTGCTTACTTCACTTAATATGATGATCTCCAGTTAAATCCATTTTTCTTATATAACTTCATTTTATTTTATGAATTAAAACTCATTATACATATAAATACACATATAAAGAGAAATGTATATATGAAAAAGAGAGAGACATACAGATGCATACAAACACACAGAGGGGGAATAAGAGAATAAGAGAGATTTCTCTATCCGTTCATCTCTTTCTGAGCACTTGAATGGTACAAACACTTAGCTATTGTGAATAAAACTGCAATAAATTCTGATGTGCAAGTATCTCTGTGATGTGTTGACTCTGAGTCCTTCAGATACCCAGGGTTCCATAGCTGGGTCACATGGCCATTCTAGTCTTAATTTGTTTTTTGTTTCATTTTGATGAACTTCCATTCTGACTTCCAGAATGGCTTAGCTAGTTATTCCCACTACCGGCACTGTATCCTGGTCCCTTCTCTTCATCATGCCTTAGCTAGAATTTGTTGTCATTTGTTTTGTTAATGACTGATATTCTGACTGGGGCAAAATGGAATCTCAGTGTAGTTTGGTTTGCACTTCTCTGATGGCTAGTCAAGGTGAACATTTTAAAATATGTTTATTGGTCATTTATTTGTACTTCAACTTTTGAGAACGATCAATCCATTTCATTAACTCTTTTTTGTTGTTGTTATTGTTGGTGGTGGTGTGTTTTTTGTTGTTGTTGTTGTTTTGTTTTTTTTGTTTTTCAGACAGGGTCTCATCATGTAGCCCTGGCTGACTTGGAACCCTGTATGTGAACCAGGCTGGCCTTGTCCTCTTAGAGGCCTTTGCCCCTCAAATGCTGGGATTAAAAGCATCGGACACCACTCCCAGCTTTCTAGATTCCATATATTAATTCTTTGACAGCTAGCAAGACCTTCTCCCATCTGTAGGCCATCCTTTTCACTCAGTTAATTTTCCTTTGCTGTATAGAAACTTTTTAATCTCACAAGGTCCCATTTGTCAACTATTAACCTTGTTTCTTGAGGAGCCCTATTCGGAAAGTCCTTCCCATGCTTTCCGTATGAGCTGGAATATTTCCCTTATAGGATTTGCTTATAATTTCACAATGTATGGCCTTAAGTGTAAGTTTTTTACTGACTTTCAGTTGATTTTGGTAACAAGCAGAAGGTAGGGGTTGGATTTCATTCTGCGCATAGATAGTTTTCCTGGCATTTGTTGAAGAGATTCTCCATCCAGTTGGCTGTAAGTGCTGAGGGTCACTTCTGAGGTTTCCATTTTATTCATTGGGACTATGTGCCTATTTTGTGCCAGTAATGTACCACTTTCATTATTGTGGCTTTTGTAGTCTATTTTGATTTCAAATCAAATAATGTGATGGCTTCAGCCAGTTTTGTTGTACTTAGTCAATACCACTTTGGTTATTGGAAATACTTTGTGCTTTCATTAAAATTGTATCTGTTTCTGTAAAGAATGACATTCCTATGTTGATAAAGGTTGCATATGAACAATCTTAATGATTCTCATCCATGAACACAGATATCTTTCTATTTATTTCCATTACCTTTATTTCTTTTATCATTATTCTGCATTCATTATAGAGAATTTTTATACCTACTTAAATAAATTTACCCTAAATGGGTTTTGTGTGTGTGTGTGTATGTGTGTGTGTGTGTGTGTGTGTTTAAAATAGGATGGTTCTTTCAATCTCTTTTCAAAAATCTGGCTATTAACAGATAGCAAACACTACTGAGGGGTTTTCCCTTTAAAAAGAGTCAATACTTGTTTTATGTATTAGAATTTTTATTTATGAAATTATTCATTGTTTTGTTTTCAGTGTTTTTATTTATTCTTTGAGAATTTCATGCAATATATTTTGATAATATTCTTTGCCCCTCCCCAACTTCTCCCAGATCCTCCTCACTTTCCTATACCTACCTAACTTTATGTTCCTTTTCTTTCTTGAAGCAACACACACACACACACACACACACACACACACACACACACACACAATCCAATTTGGTGTTGACCAATACAGCTCAGCCTGGGGCCTGCCCTGGAGTCTAGTTGATATATCGAATGCCACTCCATTGGCGAATACTAATTTCCCTCTCCCAGAAGCTACCAATTGCAAATGGCTTCTTGGGTAGGGGTGGGACATTGTGCTAGCATTTTTGTCTGGCTTGAGCTTAGGTGGGTCTTCTGCATGCTGTTGAGGTCTCTGTGAATTTGTGTGTGCATCTGCCCTGTTGTGCCTAGAAAATGATGTTTTCTTGAATCATCTTCACCTCTTATAATCTCTCTGCTCCATTTTCTACATAGATCACCGAGCCTTGAGGAGAGAGGTATAATGGAGACATCCCACTTAGGGCTGAGTATTCCAGTCCCTCACTCTCTACATGCATCCAGTGTGGGTCTCTGTTCATTACCATCTCTTTCAAAAAGAAACTTCTCTGATGAGGGTTATGGAACTCCAATTTAGACTCCAAGCTGCTTTTAGTGTTTTTGAGACAGAATCTCATCATACATCTCTGGCTAGCTTGGAACTCAAAATCCTCCTGCCTCAGTAATCCAATTGCTATTATCACAGACTTGCAACCACCATGCTATCAAAGCATGTATGACCATATATCCCATAATATATAGTACTCAACTTATTCAAACATAAAAAAGAGAAGTATGAAAAGCAAATTTACTGAGGTATTCCTAAAATACTTCGTTTAGAACTCAATGTCTCTGAGTCACTCTTTGTCAAAGAGGGGCAAAGAATATATTTGATTTCACAAAATCGCAGAATTGAAACAAGATATGGCATTATTATTACAATAAAATTTCACTCAAGGATTATAGAATAAAGAGCATTTACAATAGTTTAGTTGTATTTCACTGTGACATGGCCTAGAAATTCAAGTTAAAAGACTTTTAATTTCAAAGGAAAGTTTATCCAATTCAAGGTTTTTTTTGGTTTTGTTTTGTAAACAACCTTTTTCATTTAAAACCGTAAAATGGAATGGACCATCTTTATAAATCTTCAACCTCAATGTGCAAATAAATGTCTCTCTAGGTGCCTCTGTATATTGTTACAAAACCTACATCCTTTCACCTCGTTTATAGTCCCTTTTATGGCTATTAATTTTTAATTCTAAAGACATAGTCACTAGACAGAGTCACTATTTCTTGTCCTCTGGTGGGAGATGAATGTGATTTAGATGCTGCTTTATGTATGCTTGAGGGCAATGACTCTGATTGTATCTATTCCCCAAGAGAAAAATCGCTGGTTCCCATGGCCCTTTCTTCGCTGGTCATAAAACAAATATTAAACAATGGCAATAAGCTATGAACCTCCTAGAGTGGCTCCTATTTTTAATTAAATGATTGCTGATAAAATGTGACCCAATAGAGTTTGTATAGAGAACTCAACGTGCTGAACCTTGGTGTTAACCATACATACTGTTTGGCCCCTTGAGACCTAGTGCACATACAAAATCCCAATTCTTATTTCTTGAGCCATTTTACAATGTGTAGATTTCTGGAATGAGAGAATTCAGAGGCTTCCCAAGTTGTGTTCTTTATAAACTGAATTTCAGTTTCCCACATAGAGCTGGTTATTGACACCTGAATAAAACAAACCCCATATCTCTACCACACTTAATCATTTGTATTAACAGCCATCTGATGTCAAGTTTGCAAAGAAATGGTAAGCTTTTGAAGCCTGAAGCTCTTCCATTGTGTCAAGCAATCAGCCAATGGAGGAAAGCGACAAGTCTTACAGTGCAAGTCTCCAGGATGTTCTAGAGCCGCTAGAAGCAAAGTCCTCTTAATCACTGATTGTTTGAAGAAAGAGTTCACTCAGTCCTCCACAGACTGTCAGGATTTTATGGAAAGGGTGTAGAATCTTCTAATGTCTACTTTTTCGTGTATACATTTTAGTGTTTTTTTTTTTTAAGAGAACTATTTGGCGTTTTTAGAGAATTCTCTTCTCAAATCCTCATAACGTGTTACTCCTTCAAAATGTATTTTTTTTCTTTGTTCAACATGTTCAAACAAAGATGTTCAGAGACATTAGTGCATATTTAAGAAGTAAATTGAAGCTGGCTGCTGCCACCTAACTGTGCCCCTAATTACCACAAAGCAAACACTCCACTTCTGTCTTCTATAGCAGTAATCGGATTGAGTGATGAGCATTTGTCAGAGTCAGGGTCCCGAAGACAGGTTGAAGCTAACAATTTGCAAAATTTCATCAAAATTGATTTTGTAGATCATTAACTTGTTGGTTCCAAGCATTCTCAGTGGCAGCAACTCTTTAATTCTAGCATCCAGGAAGCAGACGCAGGTGGCTCTCTGTGAGTTCAATGTTAGCATCATCTACATAACAAGTTCCAGGCTAGCCAAGGGTACATAGTGAGACCCTGTCTCAAGACCAAAATGGTCACACTGGGCATCAGTCACATCTTCTGTAGACCTATGTTCTTCAGGTTTCAATATCCACCGAAACTACTAAAAACCCCATGCTTGTTAAAAGTGCAGGCCTGGTGTGAGGTTCAAGATTCTGCAAGTCTACCAAATTTCTAGGTAAGGTCTGGGCTTGATAACCCTGCTGGCTCTTGGAAGCACTAGGAGATGTTTCAATGTTTCTTTGGACAGAACACACATTACTTATTGGATCACAGCACAGAGTTGTAAATGCTGCTGCTGATGTCATCTGAGTTTTTCCTTTGGTGATAAATACATCCTCTGGGAATGCTTGCAGCCAACAAAGAGGACTGTAAACTGAATGACGACGGGATGAAATGAGCAGAGGGGAGAGTGATCCTAGAAGGGTCTGCTGTGTCTCCTCTCTTGGCTGTCACTCTTGATAAATGGCTCTATGCAGAAAGGTTGGACTCAACTGCAGTGATGACTTGCAATTAAACCCTCTACACATCCTCAGTCCTTTTCCCATTAGCATACTGTTCATAATGTACACCACAACTACCCAATACATGGCATATCAAGGTGGAGCCAAATCTTCATCTTGGTTGATGGTACAAACACTGGAGTCTAGCTTTCTAAATAGGGAATTTAATTTTTATATATTAAGGCTTACATTTTAGCTTTGTAACAACAACTTGAAACAAAACAGAACATACATATCACAAGTTAAAATGTGTAGAAACATTACCATCTTCTCTAAACCCTCTGCACACCATATTCTCCAGTCCTTTGTCCAGATATCTATTCACTCACCAGCATTTGCTGAGCCTGTACAATATGTCAGATAGTGGTTTGGGCTGTAGGATAACCCAGTAAACAAAACATACACCCCATCCAGCCCTGGTTTATATAAACAGTCTAGAACTCAGCAGGAAGAGATAATTAAGGAAACAACAAAACCAAAGATAAAGCAAAGAAAGGATGAAGGGAAACCTGTGTGGGAGATGTTTCCTGTGGAGGAGGTGGGTGGTGAAGAGCACACAGGACAGGCAAAGAAAATGAGAAGGAGTGTTCAGGTGTTCGGCTAAAGAAACAATCAGGCAAAAAGAAAGGAATCAAAAACTGCAGTACTTTGGCCCAGAGCAGCTACAAGAATCTGACCACCATTAATTTTGAATACAGGCTCTTATATACAGCTCACACTGCTCTGAAATTCACAGTCTTTCTGCCTCAACCTCCCAATAGCTAGGGTTACAAGTAAATGTCACCTCAGACTTCTTCAGATTCTCACTTTAGTAAGGATTTGATATACGTGCTGATGAACCAAGAAGTAGAATATGCTGAATGCTGTTCTTCCAAATCCAATTTTCAGCTTATAGAGAAATGAGGGAAATGGAAAATGAGCATTATTATATATGAAAATCTGACAATAAATAATTCTTTAAAATATGTTAATATTTTCTATTATATATGAATGCTAGCCTTTAAGCTTTAGATATGTATGTGTCAGTCTGAATAAACATAGACGTTAGATATCTAGTCAGGCACCGGGGGAAGGAAAGGATCTATCAAGGAAGGAAGATTAGAACATTGTTATGGGTGACAAGGGGGAAATTAGAACAGAAGGATTAATTGGGAGAGGATAGGAGAAATGGGTAAAGGAGAGAATATGGGGAGGGACAACTAACACTAAAAGGCATCGAACATGGAGAACTGGAGAATAATGTTTCGTATATAAGTTGACAATTATACTTTTCAGTGCACATGGCTTTGGGGTGATAAGAACAACAAAGATCAGTTAAGATAGATACTCATGACTTCTTTAAAAAAAAACTTTGCTTAATTTGCTTATGAATAGTTCTATAATACATTATAGATACATTTTAAATTTTATTTTAGAATATTTTATCCTTTATTCATTTGTATTGATTTATTTTTAACTCTTATTTTAGTATATGTACTGAGCAATAATACAGCCACAATACAAATCAATACATAAAAAAATCCACAAAAGAAAGATTATTCAATATATTTAGAAAAGATTATGATAAAACACACCACCAGAGAAGCTCAACTTTCAAGATGTGGAATAAAAATAAGATGCCCTGCTCATCCTGTCAAATACAGTTAAAAAGCCTGGCTGTTAATCTGTTAATTAAAGAAGACGTAACTCTCAAGGCAGGGAGTAGAAGACGGACTGACTAGAGATCTTGAGACCCAAGGAATGACCTGGGGACGAGTTCCCTGATTTCATTTCTGCTGTATACATTCCAGAGTCAGAACTTAAGAAGACTATGACACAGAAACACCAACACCTGGGACAGCCTAGGAAAATAGAAAGAAAAAAAAATCTTAAAAACCACTCTGCTCCAGCTGTCTCAGTCTCTGCTCTCTTGCTGTGAGGACACAGTATGACCACAGTAACTCTTATAAAAGAAAGCGTTTAATTGGGGCTGGCTTATAGTTTCAGAGGGCTGGTCTGTTTTCATCATGGTGAGAAGCATGGTGGGGATCCACTCAGTAGGTTATGGTGCTGGAGAAGTAGTTGAGTGTTCTGTATCTGAATTCAAGGCAGCAATAAGAAACAGAGCTACTGGGCCTCACTTGAGCTTTTGAAACCCCAAACCCACTTCTCAGATGGCATACTTAGCTAGAGTTTTGTTAAAAGAAGTGCAAAAAAAAAAAAACTGGCAAAGAAACTGAACAAGTAAGTAATAACTGTAACATTCACATGAGCAAGAGGCATGGGCAAGGGAGATGGCTCAGTCAGTAATGTGTGATGGGGTGGTGTTAAGCATTCTAAATGTTAATTAATTGGTCCTGCTTGCTGTCTGTTAATTACATTGTCTCTGATTAGTTAAATAAAATGCTGAGGCCTGAGAGTGGGCAAAGACAGAGAAAGGTGGGACTTCCTGAGATTAGAACAGGAACTCTGCACTTTACACAGAGGATAAATACATTCCAGCCAGCAGCAGGAAGAAAGAGGACACACACCATGGGTTAGAAAAAAGAACCTCATTCCACATGGCCAGGAACATCAGCATAGCATGGAGAATAGCAGTCCAAGGGGATGTATGTACATATGGGGTCATATTTGGGTAATAAAATTATGAGCTAGCTTAGATGGGCTAGGATTGCACAATTCAGGCCCAGGCTTGTTAAAATCCATCTGGTGTCTGTGTTCTCATTTGTAATGGCTGGTTAAGGATTAACAATCACTGAATCAATTAACAATAATATAAATACTAGCAAACAATTTAATTAATTATTTCTACAAATGTGTTTGCCATGAAAGCATGAGGACCTAAGTTCAATGCCCAGAGCCCATGTAAGGCAACCTGCTATGGAATTGTACTCCTGTGATCCCAGAACTGGGAAAGCAGAGATGATCCCTGGCATTCCTGACCAGCCAGAATAACCAGATAATCCATTCTAGTTTTGGTGAGAGACCAGCACCATCCTTCATCTTCAAAAAAAAAAAAAAAAAAAAAAAGTGAAGAGCATTTGAAGATCCCCAGTTTTGAACTCTGCCTTTCGTGTGTGTGTGTGTGTAAAAACAGAGAAAATTTAAGTAAATGACAAGATAAGCATTCTAAATCTAGACATACTGTTATTAAACTTCTGAAAAGGAAAGACAGAAGACAATTCTTGAAAGCAGCCAATACAGCTTTCCAAAGAAAAGCTTTCCAAAGAAAGACAGAATGGATACAGGAGGAAACAAGATTAGAATTTGTTATATTGTCTCTGATTGGTTAAATAAATGCTGAGGCCTGAGATTGGGCAAAGACAGAGAAAGATGGGACTTCCTGAGATTAGAACAGGAACCCTGTGCTTTACATGGAGGATTAATACATTCCAGCAAGCAG
This sequence comes from Lophiomys imhausi, assembly GCA_907164525.1. Classification (NCBI taxonomy): domain Eukaryota; kingdom Metazoa; phylum Chordata; class Mammalia; order Rodentia; family Muridae; genus Lophiomys; species Lophiomys imhausi. The sequence goes on from CAJQZJ010034238.1 coordinate 3,234,112, forward strand.
CAGGAAGAAGGAGGACACACACCATGGGTTAGAAAAAAGAACCTCATTCCACATGGCCAGGAACATCAGCATAGCATGGAGAATGACAGTCCAAGGGGACCTATGTATATATGGGGTCATATTTGGGTAATAGAATTAAGAGCTAGCTTAAGTGGGCCAAGATTGCTCAATTCAGGCCAGGGCTTGTTAAAATCCATCCTGGGTCTCTGTGTGCTCATTTATAATGGTGGGTTAACGTTTAAGAACCGCCAATCAATTAACAATAATATAAATACTAGTTAAACTATTTAATTAATTTTTTACAAGAATCATAGCATATTTCTTATTAGAAACTATGCAGATCATTGGTGTTTTTCAGGAATATAGAAAAACACTTATTGATATAAAAATCTATACTCAGTGAATCAAGATATTTTCAGATGAAGGAAAACTAGGAAAGTTCACTATAAATAGACATACCATAAAAGAATGGCTCAAGAGAAAATTTTCTAAACAATAACAACAACAGAAAAATAAATTAGAAAAATGTAATATCAGTAAGGATAAAAGTTAATGATAAGAACTGGAGAGATGGCTCAATGAAGAGCACTGGCTGCTCTTCCAGAGGACCCTGGTTCAATTCCTAGCACCTACAAGGCAATTCACAACTGTCTGTAACTCTAGTTCCAGAGGTTCTGGCATCCTCACAGAGACAAAACTTCAATGCACATAAAAATAGATAAATCTTAAAAAAAAAAACACGGTAAGAAAAACAAATAAGTAAAATAGGTCCTCTCTTCCTCTTGATTTTTTTAATTATCATTGAAACAAACTTTATAATATGGTTTAATAAAGTACTACATTGTGTAGGGAGTTAGATTAATATAAATTAGATTTAGTAAATATCTACCTAGGATTCTGATACAGTCTCTTAATCTGGGGCATGAAGATCAACTTGGCAGTGAGCAATTAGCTTATCATCTTGTGGACTAAAAACAAGGATAAAGTCACGTGAAAGTCATGTGAAATGAGTGGAGTCTCTATAGACTGAAAAACAAGGTTGAAGCCAGGTGAAACAAGGAAAGACTTTATGACCTGGCATTATTTTCAACTGCTAAGTGAGCAGAGCCCAAATTAAGCTGAAGCAGGTGGAGCAAGGAACAATCCTATTTAAGGACAAGTGGATGAGCCCCGGAGAGTGGCGTGCTAGGGGCTCCATGCTAGAGAGCTAGAGCTCCGATGCTAGCCAGTCCTCACGCTAGAAAGGACAACGAGTAGTTTGTATCCTCTGATGGAGTAAGTGCTGGTGGACTGATGGCCAGATCTCCTAGAGGCAGAAAGAAGCTGGTGGGCAGAGAAAGTCTCAACAAGACAGCAAAAGGCCAAGGACAAAACCCCGTGGCTCAGCTTTTGCCTAGAGGGGTTTGACCTGTCCGAACAGCAGCCTGGACGAAACTGTGGCCAGCTTTAAAGACTGAGGCAGAATGGCAGAGTTGCTGATACAAAGGAAATAAGTTGGCCTACAGACAGCTAAGGTCTCCCAGAGAGAAGAAAGCCTCAAACCTTATTTAAGGTGAAACTGCCATAGCCAATTTACCCTGATGGATCTATGTCTGAGATATTCCAGAAGAAAGACTGCTAAGTGCATTAAAGGGTCTACCCCGAGACTGTGTTCCTGATGACTGAGGACCTGCCCCAGATACTGTATCCTTCTAAAAGGTTATGAAAATAGTTGAAATAGTTATCAATAGGTTTAGTAGTTAGGTCTTAGGGATTGTAGGAATTTATAGGAATAGTAGTTAAGTAAGTGTATTTGTTATAATTGAATATAGTTATTAATAAATAAGAGTTTAATAATTAAAAAGTACGGTTTCAACATTGTGTAAAAAGAATATTCAAAACAAGATTATTACGGGGTAAACAAGAGAAGCTGAAAGAAGGAAAGTTTCTATATTTCATTCAAATTGGCAAAATGGCACTGCCACTGAATGCAATGCTTTATGAACACGAGCAATCCATAAAGAAAACATTAAAAAGCCATGTAAATGGGAATAGAGTGACAGCTCAGCACTTAAGAGCACTTCATGCTCTTCCTGAGGACTCAAGTTTGGCTCCCAGTACTACCTCACAACCACTTGTAACTCCAGCTCCAGGGGATCTGATGCCCATTTCCAGCCTCCTCAGACTGCATTCACATGGCAAATGTTCACACAGATATACACACATTCATACAAATGAACAGATTTTGAAACTATGCAAAAATATACCCAAAACATTATAGAACAATTAAAATAGAATTCTGAAAAAAAAAGTTTATGTAACAGAAGCCAGAAAAGACAAGAGAAAGACCAAGACTAGAGGACAAACAAGGCAACCTGACAGTGGTACAGGCTGAAGCTGCAGTGTTTACTTCTCTTGTAAGTGACAAAATACCTTGCAGAAGCAACTTAAGAGAGTAAGATTTACTTTGAATCACTGTTTTAAAAGTTTCTGTCTGTTATGTTTGGGAAGGAATGGTGCTGTTCATGGATGGCAACATTAGTAGATCAGGAAGTAGGGTGTGGAACCAAAACCAGGAGTAGGCCCTCCATTGATTTCTCTTCACCAGCAAGGTCATACCTCCTAAAAAGTCTGCAATAAGCTGAGGACCAGTTGATCAAAACATAAGCCTGTGGGGAACATTTCAAATTAAAACAAAAATAAAATGTCACTACCTAAAAATATCAGGACTGACCCTGAATATAAGTTATATAAGTATTCTAGTCAATAGATACAACAAGCTAATTAAAACATAATTCAACTACATATTGTATGCAAGAAACTCACTTCAAATCTAATCATGGCAAGTTGAAAATTAAATTCACAGGAAAATAGAAATCACATAGATATTAACCAGAGTAAAGCAGATGTGATTATTTTGGTACTACAGATATTAAACTTTAGAAAAAATTACCAGAGTCAGAGAAGGCTATCATATAATAATGAAAGTCCATCTTTTAAGAAAATAAGAGTAGCCGGGCGGTGGTGGTGCACGCCTTTAATCCCAGCACTTGGGAGGCAGAGGCAGGCGGATCTTTGCGAGTTTGAGGCCAGCCTGGTCTACAAAGCAAGTCCAGGACAGCCAGAGCTGTTAAACAGAGAAACCCTGTCTCGAAAAACCAAAAAAGAAAAAAAGAAAATAAGAGTAATCCTAAGTGTACATCTGTCCCAACAACAGAGCTCAAAAATATGCTATGGAGAGATGGGAGAGAAGAGGAAGCCCAGGGGTCTATACACTGCATAGAAAGATGGAACTGGAGACTCAGTGGCTGTGAGGAAAAGGTGGATACGAAGAGCCTGTACAACCACCTGAAGCCATAGTGTGTGCAACCAGCTGAGGCCATGATGGGATCCTTGTGTAGGCTGTCCCCAAGGGCCATGTCTGGGTCCATGGTCCTGCTGCAGCTGGGGTCTGTGTAAATGTCCATGCCCCAAGTTACCACCAAAGACTGTGGTCTGGGCTGTTACCCGAGATCATATGGGACGTGTAAGAACCATACTACTACAAGTGGACATGCCGAACTGAGGGAGCTACACTGTCATGTGAAGCCATGGTGATATCCAGGCCGATGCTGTTATGGGGGCCATATCTGGGTCTGTGGTCCTACCTCAGCCAGGGTCTGTGTTGATATCTAATGCCCTGTCACCCCCAAAGGACATGCAGATGTCCCTGGTCTGTCTCTGAGGCCATGTTCACGCACTGTGTTGAGTTGGCTCTGCCCCTTGCCTGGACTGAATGGAATAGGTGGCTCTGGTGGTATAGGTTCTGGAGAGCTGGCCCCAGCGGCGTGAGGGAGGAAGAGCTGGTCCCACTCCTTGTCTCCCCTGCAGTGGCATGGGTGAAGGAAAGAAGCCCCACCCCCTGCTTGTGGCAGGAAGGAGAGCTGGCCTCTGTGGTCCTGAGAGCTCGTGAACTTCCCCCCCACACACACACTAGAGCCCAGCACCTTGCCTGGGCAGCACAGTAGAGCTGGTCCTGGTGGCAGGAGCACAGGTGAGTTGGTCTGAGGGCATGAGATGGGGAAAGCTGGCCCTCCCTCTTGCTGGCAGCAGCATTAGGTGAGTTAGCTGGGGCAGTGCTAGAGAGCTCACCATAGTAGTGTGGGTACAGGAGAGTTATCACCTGACCTACTCATCTACCATGAAGGCCCAAATTCAGAGCATTGAGTTGGCCCACCCCAACATCTACCCCATTTATGAACTGTTGGAGCATGTGAAGGGGTTGGTCATGCAGATTCAAAGCAGCAGGATCTCATGGCACAGAGCAATCAAAGAATATCCAAGAGGAGTCCTGATAAGGATCCAATATTGATTGTGTAGCAGAGGCCTCTAACCAGATCAATGACTCACTATAATAAATACCTGCAAGTAAACATGTATGGACAAAGTGTATACTCTGCACCACACTGTGACACATTACAGCTTCCAGGACCAGATGGAGTTTTTTGTTTTGTTTATTTGTTTGTTTCTTTTGAGGGGACTTTGCAAGGGCAGAGGGTGGATATGAAGAAATGGGGAGATGAGTAGGACTGGAGTGCATGATATGAAATTCTCAAAGAATTAATAAAAAGTTTTAAAAAATTAAAATAGAGGTGACTGACAAACAAGGCTATGATTTTAGCCTTATACTTGTTTATTATAAACTAACAGGATATGTAGACATAAGCTATATAGATTTATTATATATAATTATTTACTATGCTGACCTCAACAATACTCTCTCAATTATGAATACAAGTAGACTAAAGATGAGAAATGATAGCAGACAATTCAGCAACACCATAAACCAGTAGGAGAAAACAATCTTCTATACTATTTCAGTTCATACCAGCAAGACACACTGTCTTTTTGATTGCCATGAAAAACATATCAAAGTATATCATATCCCAGGCAAAGAGCAAACACAGATACTCACATAAAATATTTGAAATAATACAGAATTTTCTCTCTAATCATAACAGAACAAAAGAGAAATCAATAACAGAAGATTAAGAATTTCCAAATACTTAGAAACCAAATCAAAATACTTCTAAATAATCCATGAGTCAAATAAAAAATCTCAAGGGAAATTTGAATATACATAGAAATCAAAATACAGAATATCAACATTTTGTGACATTGCTAAACCAATACTGAGAAGGAACTTTCTAGCGTTAAATGCATACTTTTCTTTAAGGAAGAGTCACAAATTTTTTAACTTAATTTCTATCTTACCTTAGCAATCAAGGAATGGCAAAATATGAGGAAGAAAATTTTCAAATAAGACCAGAAATAAATAAAATTTAGGAGAGAAAAACTAGAAAATAATAAATGAAACAAATGCTAGTTCTTTGAAGACTGATATTATCAATAAGCTTCTATTATCACGAAAAGGAGAGGGGAGGGAGGACAAGAAAAGGGGGATAACCTCTTTCAGAAATTAAGAAAGGATAACACTATACACTCCAAAGAGGTTATTTTAAAAATATATACACATGTGTTTAATAACTTATAAATGATACACCAATTCCTGGATAAACACAAGTTATCAAGAAACTATTACTTTGAAAATGATTTAGAATAGTCCTGTAATTGTTAACAATAGTGAATTTGTAATTTAAATATTCCACCCAAAGTAATTTCTAGATGGTTTCACTGAGAATTCTATCAAATGTTTAAAGAATTCACAGTTCTACACTATCTCTTTCTAAAATAGGAGAGACTACTTGCTAACTCATTTTATGAAGCCTAGTATTATCTTGCCAAAACAGTCCAAAAAATTGTTAAACAATATCATTCAGGATTATAGACACAAGACCATTGAAAAGCTATCAAAGGAGTATGGATATAGCTCAGGATTAGGGCCCTTGTCTTGCCATGAATTTGCTCACTAGGCCATGAGTTTTCTACCTAGTAACACACACACACACAAACACAAGTTCCACACTATATGAGAAGATTGATGCAACATGACCTAGGAAGTTTTCTTTTCATCCCTTTATGTCTATAAAATGCAAACATATGTACAATTATTGCATCAATAATCAATTGAAAAAAATAAAAGTACAATCCTTCTGGAAAGGTATGTTTGTACTCCTAGCATTGGGAAAGCTAAAACAGACGAATGAGAGTTAAGTGTCAGTCTGGTTAAACAGCGAATGTCAGATTAGATAGATAGATAGATAGATAGATAGATAGATAGATAGATAGATAGATAGGAGATAGATGATAGATAGATAGATAGGAGATAGATGATAGATAGATAGATAGGAGATAGATGATAGATAGGAGATAGATGATAGATGGATAGATAGATAGATAGATAGATAGATAGATAGATGATAGGTAGGTAGGTAGACAGGCAGGCAGGCAGACAGACAGACAGACAGATAGATAGATAGATAGAGAGATAGATAGGAGATAGATAGATGCTAAACAGATAGATAGTTGATAGGTAGATAGACAGATCGATGATAGATGCTTAAAAATAGAAAATACTACATGACTACAAAAATCATCACTTCTTTTTAATATAACAATTTGATTTCTTAAGAAGTTCATAAACACATACAATATATTTTAATCATATTAACCCTCTATTGCACAGACACTAATTCTTTGCACGTTGACCAGTTGTGAGTTTCTGTATTAAGCACCATCCACTGCATAAAGAAACATCTAGGGTGAGGCCTACAATCTGCACTTAATTTATCCATGTCCTATGACCGAAGTGAATAGCATTTCAGTGGGGTAGAATGCTGCCCACAATCCCAGCATGTGGGTGTAGGAGGCAGAAAAATCATGAGGTCAGAGCCAGCCTGAGGCATATAGCTAAACTCACATGTACCACTTCCTGCTTCAAAACAACAACAACAATTAAAACGAATGAAAAAAAAGGGCGAGAGGGGACAAAAGAATGAAAAGGGGAAATTGAGTTTAGCTCACTGCCTGCTCTGAACTTGTTTAAGGCTCTTTTTATCAGCTCGGTTCTCTTACTGGCATTTAGAGAAGAAAATGATGAGTTAGTGAGAAACTTTGACATGATTCCAGCTTTTGGCATTCTATTTCCTCTTGCTTTTGTGTGATTATGGGCATATCTATGTTCCTTCTGGCTTTTTTGTGACTGCCGAAAACCTGAGATTAAAACATTAAGGTACCAGGCAACCGAGTGAGATAGCTGTGGGTGTATTGGCTCCGGTGATGTAATTATCACTCTCATCAAAGGAATTGCCTTGCATTAAATTTAGCTCCACTCTCAATAAAACATCATCATAAATATGATATAGGATTCATTTCAAAAGATCAGACCTATTAAATCAGTACTGGAGACTGCTACAAAATATAATTTTAAAGTACATTAAACACTCTTAAAATACACGACCCTTCTTCTTCCAGATGCCTCTGAGAAAATGTAATTAAAATGACATCCATTTTTTTCCTAAGGAAAAACTGATCAGATCTTCACAACATTAGAATATTGCATACCGAGAGTGTCTGACTTTATTCCACCATATTCAACATTAAGTGCATAGCACTTACATCTGCTTATAATGGAGAACCTGAAATGTGTGAAGACATGCTTCAAATGATGAAGAAATTGTAAATGCATCTAGTTTGAGGGGAAATAGACTATCTGCTAATTGCTTCAAGAATTGAGTGATTTGGAAGACCTCAGGAGAGGCTTCATTTCTCTGATTTGCATACACTTCTCTCAGGCTACCTGGCTTACTGTAAATGCTTCGATGATGTGTGTGGAGTGTTCCTCATCAGCACCAGAGATTGAGAAGGATTCTATGGCTCTGGGGACCAGAGGAATACTTCCCTCTAAATAAGTGCCCCTTGTTGATATCCAGCCCTTAGGAGAGTGGACTTCACATTATGACAAATGATCTGGTTTTCTGAGTCCATTGTTTTATTGTTATTATTGCCAATAATTAATTGGCTAAATTTTCATGATAAGGCCAATTAATATAGCACTTTCAGCTCTTGTGGAGATTTTCTCTGAAGCAGGCTAATAAAAAAGGATAGGGAAAGAACTAACACTATTATTTTTGTTTCCTTTCAGAGTTTTTAACACCAGATAATGTTAATAACCAAGGACTCTTCTGGCTGCAAAATGAAGAGCAAAAGGTGGCTTGTAGCCTGCCTGGCTTTTACCCAAGTTGAAAATACAGACTTCTCTGAAGGGGATGAATGATGGAGGAAGGAAAAAAAGAAGAGAGCAGGGACAGAGGACAATAGAAACAGTGAAACTGTGTTTCCAGACAATGGAGATATAGGAGAGCTTCGGAAGAGAGAGAATAAAATCAAAAGGAAAACAAAAAAATATCAAATTGAAAAGGAAAAAGTAAGAACAGAGAAATTGACACAGGAGAAACAAGCATAAAAGATGGAGCATAGGTTAGAATAAAAAAAGAAAAAGGAAGAAATACCAACACATATTGTGTGATTTGCATTGCACATTAAACTACTTCACAAAATAAACCCAACAACCAAGTCTGCATTTGCTATAGTTTACCTATGGATTGCAATGAAAGTCCAACTCTGCATTCTAATACATGAATTCTTAACTTCATAAACCTGTGTCTTCCATAATGAGACCATTAGTAGTATTTTAGAATATAAACTACCTCTGCCCATAGCATATAAAACATAATCTTTACAACTTAAAAATCACCCTACAGAGTCTCTGCAATCAGGCATATATGAGGATTATCAAAATGTTAGGATTTTTCATTTGTCTTGAGTACACAGCTATGATTTTAAACCATACAAAGGGTTACTAAGCATGTCAAAGATTAGATACAATTTAAAAATTACAAGATGCATAAGGCTAACTTTCATTTCAGATAAATCTGTTCAATATGAATGTAAGATGAATAAAATATAAGGTCATAGGAAAATCATCCTATTTTCATGAACCTTGATAGTATAATAGATGTTACATTTATTACTGAACTGTGAATGAAAATAGAATTCAAGATAAGTTATTAATCATAATTAAAATGACTATGACAGGTCTGCAGTGACAAATACTTAACAAGTAGTAAGAATGCTTATTCATAGCAAACCTCTTAATCCATTAAATTCTTCATTAGAAGGGCAACCTCTTAATAAGTGCAACATAAAGTTGGTATAACATGCTATTTGCATTTCTCTCTTTTTATTTCCATTTTAGGGCTGTATTGTTAACAAATTGAGATAAATCACTTAAAACATATAATTACTTGGATATGGTAGCATAGTAATTCCCTAAGCGACTGCACAGTTATAAGTTGTCAGTGTGCATATTAATCCATCATAGCCCCAGCTTCATCCTCACTGATCTGCTACTCGCTGGTAGGAAACCAGGCTGAGAAGCACACGCTGCCCTTCTCTGAAACTCTCGGTGAGGCACAAGTAGGGCAAACACTGCTTTCCAATTAGGATCCCGCTGTTTGCCAGGACTTGACAATGACTAATTACAGTCCTAAATGACTTATTATGTCTGAATGCATGATTATTTATAAATACACTTAAAGAGCTGCATAAAATAATTGTTCCTGGTTTAAATATGAAAGGCCTTTTTTTTTCTTGTGCATAGGGCAAAGACCTGTTGAACACCTTGAGGTCAGAGGAAAGAAGACATTTTAATGTCAATGTTAGGGTTTGCCTAGGCTGCCATTACCTCACAATGGAGAGGAAAGGTAAGTAGTTTCTGATAATGAAGCTTTTTAGGGTCCCACAGAGACTGATCCACCAACCAGGGAGCCTGAATGAGACTGACCTGGGCCCTCTGCACATGTGTCACAGTTATGCAGCTTGGTTTTCATGTGGGACTCCT
>CAJQZJ010034238.1:3250945-3266573 GCA_907164525.1 Lophiomys imhausi
TGTGTGTGTGTGTGTGTGTGTGTGTGTGTGTGTGTGTGTGTGTGTGTCATTTTGTTTGTTTGCATGGGGGTTGAACACAAGGTCTTGTGCAGGCCTACCGCTGAACTAGTGATACTCTAGCCTGTTGCTCCTACACACTACACTAGCCATAGCTCATGTGTCTTTCCTGCTATTTTGTAATATATGTATATTTTCTGGGTATAGATGTTTTGCCTGCATGTTTGTCTGCGCATAATGTATGTGCAGTACCTCCCAGGGCCAGAAGAGGGCGTCAGATTCCCTGGGACTGGAGTTACAGATGGTTATGAGCTACCGTGTGGGTGCTGGGTGTAGAGATATGGTCTTCTAAAAAAAAAAAAAAAAAAAACAGCCAGTGCTCTTAATCCCTTAGCCATCTCTCTAGATCCCAGTGCTTTTTAACTAATTACTCTGGGGAGATAAGTATTTGTGTGTGAAACAAATTCTGTGCGTTGGGTGCGGAGAAGGGGGGTATTGTTGTTGCTTTGGGATTCAACCTAGGACCTTTGCGCATACTTGCCAAATACTCTACCAATTAAGCTATACCTACACCCCTAGGGAGAAATAGGTTGCTAGCGAAAGTAGATATCACTACTGCAAAGCTCAGAAGTTTGCACAGAGCATTGGCCACCAGTCCTGTTAAGTATAGCTCAATTCCTGCTCTCTATGGTCACCCATATACTTACTCACTGATGAAATATACTGTTTTTAAGAAGGGTCTCAGGGCAGGGTGGTGGTGGTGCACGCCTTTAATTCCAGCATTCAGGAGGCAGAGGCAGGCGGATCTCTGCAAAGTCGAGCCCAACCTGGTCTACAAAGTGAGTTCTGCAAAGTCGAGCCCATCCTGGTCTACAAAAGTGAGTTCAGGACAACCAAGGCTACACAGAGAAACTCTGCCTGGAAAAACCAAAAATAAATAGATAGATAGATAGATGATAGATAGATAGATAGATAGATAGATAGATGAATGTTTTTAAAAAGAAGGTCTCAGACCCAACACATATATCTACCATATATCTCAGGTGAAATCTGTAAACTTTTACCCAAGAATCAAATCTATCATTCTACTTGCTGTTTGTATAGTACACAAAGTAAGACAATTTTATATTTTTGAATAGTTAGAACTAATAGAAAATAATATTTGTGACCCATAAAGTCAAATAAAACCCAAATTAATATCTACAGTATAGTTTCATTGGGACATTGCTACACTTACTCATTTGCATATTGCTTTTGTATACCGTCCAGAGAGAGTGGTTGCCACAGACATCATCCGGTCAGCACCATCTGAAATAGTTAATATCTAGCACTATGCAAAAATTGTCATTGGTCCTTGAACTGGACTCTGTGCTAAGAAACATATTTGTACATGCATATACATATATGAATGTTTACATTTAAATATGTGCATATATATTTACAGCTAAGCCGATACAGTTTCAAAACATTCTAGAATTTTAATATATAGTTGAATCATTCATGTAGTTTAATTTTATTTCTCCCAAAGAAACATATTGTCAGGGCTAATTATTATTAAAATTATGATTACTAGAATAGTACAAAAATATGCATTTTTCCTGCTTTCTACTTCTTGTTTTTAAAATAATTCCTTTCTCTTCCTACTTCATAGGTTTTATAAAATTGGTTGCTATAATAGTTGGAAAATTCCACAGCCCTCGGAGATAATTTTCTTTTTTCTTTTTTTTAGGGCTAGCTTCTACTCAGGCAGCACTAAGAGTTCTGTAATATATATACTTTCCCAAACAAGGCTGACAAACTTGGCCACTGAAGCAGCTGTAAAAATGGAGACGCAATCACAGAAGGAGTTATCAACCTTGTGAATTGAGGCGCCTTGACACTACTTGACATTCATTTTCAATTACCAAGTTCAGGCTTCTTGCCTTCATTGAGCAGCACTACAAAGTACCTGCCGTAAATGAGTGGAAGCTGGGCGGCCATGATGGTGTAAGAGGCTCGTTCTCCTCTTCAAGGGACTCAGCCAACAAAGCCCTAAGCGCTAAATTACGTCGCACGGCTGCCACAGGCTTTTAGAATGTACCTCACCTCTCTCTTTCAGATGTTTATCTTTCAGTGAGAAACCACTCACATCTTTATTGCAGTCATGAAGTCTGTCATGACGATAAAAATAAAAGGCGTTTAATCTGTACTGTTGCACTGGAGCAGAGCTCTGGGTATAACTGCCTTCTCCTAGACTTCCTTCACTTCTAGCTACGAGGTGCCTGGGCAAAGTTCAGAATGGGACGGCTATTGAATGTACATAAGATTCCAGGATGTGACCAAGAAATTCTCCCCCCTGGAATAACGAAGAGTACTGACTTTTATCCAGACATGTATGCATTTGCTACAGCGTTTATAGTAACTGCACGAATTCTAAGATTCAAAACTCAAAAAAAAAAAAAAAGGCTTCTTTGGAATTTGCCATTTCGTAAGACTGTGCAATTTTAGAGCCCCAGAGACTTATGTTTCAGATGTTGTGCATTGTGCTAAACAAACATGAGTGACAAACACTAGTGCAACCATTGTGTTCAATGTTTTTTAGGAACAGGACCCAACAACATCATTGCTATCATTGTCATTGTTGTGGTTGATCATTGATCATCAAGTAAGAGAGAGGGGAAGAGAGGAGGAGGGAGAGGGAGAGGGAGAGGGAGAGGGAGAAGGAGAAGGAGAGGGATTGAGATTTATCTATACAGAAGTTTCACTCTGTGAAAAGTAAGGTCCTGGGCATTTCTACTGAAAGACCCTACACCACAGATTGCCATCATCCATTTATTAAGCACTCTGCTCCTCTCTCCTCTCCCTAACTCTGACTCTCTGTGTCACAGTTTGTTTGTTTTGTTGTTGTTATTTTGTTTTGTTTTGTTTTACTTGAAGCTGACAAAATGCTGCCTCTTGAACTTCAGGATAGTTCTCTCTCCTGGGAACTTGTTTAATATTCTCTTGTTTAATATTCTCAAACAGAAAGTTGAGTTTGATATAGAACTTTAAACTCATGGAGATAGGTCGACAGTAGAATGTTGAAGTCAGGTGCCAAATACATATAGACTGGACATTGGGATTGTATGCCAAGCCATATAACTCTCATAATTTTGGCCTAATTACCTCTGTTGTTTTGTATTGTATTTATTATTATAAGAGTAAGAGCCATTTGTTGGACTGAAAGGGGGAGCTGTTGGGGGGAAAAGATATATCTTAAACTTAAAAAAAAAGGAAGGGGATGGGTGGGTTGAGGCGGAAGAGGGTGGGAGGGTGGGACTGGAGGCGGGGTAGGGAGGGGATTTCAATTGAGATGTAACTTGAAGAAATAAAAAATAAAGTTAAAAAAAATGAAAAAAAAAACTTATTTTAAAACAAAGAAAAAAAAAAAGAAAATCTATTTATACACATTAATTGCCCATACCACAGAGCCAATATAGCCAGAGAAAAAAGTAACATTTGAGATATCCCACAAACAATGACTATTCAAAGTAGCAAATTTGTTCAAACTGAAGCTTCATGAAGAATGTGGAAGAGTGGAATCTTGCATGATGTGATTTGCCTAGAGGATCTCTTCCAGAATATCAACTACTCGTCTGCCCAGTTTTTATAATACATAATGTTAACAGATTATAGAAAAGTATAGAAAATCTTTTGAAGGCTCTGCCTGAAATTCAGGCCATATACTTAAGTTAAAAACATAATTTGGAACTGGAGAGATAGCTCAGTGGTTAAAAGCACTGGCTGCTCTTAACAGGGCACTGGGTTTGATTCCTAGTACCCATATGGAGACTTACAGCCTTCTGTAACTCCAGTCTCAGGGGATCCAATACCTTCTTTTGGTTTCTGTGGAAAAACACCCATACACATAAAAATGAGTGTATACATACATATATATATATAATTTTTAAAACATAATTTTTGAAACACTCACAAAGTAAAATTAATGCTTACATGGTTTAGAAACAAAGATTCTCTTTACACACACACACACACACACACACACACACACACACACAATCTGTAGCTATCATGTCAATAAATTGTGATGCCAAAAAGCTGGAGACCAACTGATACTTTTCAGTGTTTCTGTCTTACAGAAAGAAAGTTGAATTGGAAATATAAGAAAAATTTCACAGGACTAATAAATTAATGAGAGTTGACATTATAAATGTTCAGTAAACTAGAATAAAACTAAGTAGGACCAAATACACAAAGTGTCTTGACTGAGCCCACTTCCAGAAGTAGCACATACCTACTTGTCACTGGCATTTGCTACTTTGGGAGTTCTTCTTTCTGACACCCTTCTCCACCTCTTTTTCTTCTTCTCTTTCAACCCCCAAACACTAGATATGGGAGCAAAAAGGATAAAGAAGAAAGGAAAGAAATCCCTGAATAAAAGTCAGGGGTCAGAAAGGGGGCGCTGTTATCGTTAGGCTACTTCCTGTAGATTAGTGATGTCAAGCTCCTTGGGGCAAGCTTGATCTTCACCATCAGGATATCTAATTTCTTCTTTTCATTGTTTCTTCTCTGTGCTACTTAACAAACCATGACCAAGAGCAACCAAGGACCCGCCACCCCACCTCTTGAGGCTCTGGCCTTTATATACCTTCTGAAAAGTTCCCAGAATTCCAAACGTCGCACAATTGCAGAAACTTTTTGCAGCTGGCAAAGTCACTTCCCTGGCAGAGCACGAGGCAAATAATGGTCAGCTGCTGCAAAGCAGCCCCATATCCCCACACCTGGGATTAAAAGGAAAACATAGTCTTATAAGATTTCTGTTTTTAAACTAAAATTCCAAAATTCTCACTATACTTATTGTGCACAATTTTTTTTTCATTGAGCACAAATATTGCTTTTAAGCCAGAAGCAACCTCCTATACATTTGGCATTTCAGTAGTCATTCATCTTTCACAGTTTTTTTTGGTGGTATTGTCTTGTTTTTTATCAAATCAATACATCTCACTTGAAATCTGTAGTATTTAGTCAAACTTAGGAAAACTGGGAAAATGTACCTATAATGTGCAGGTACATTAACAAAATATGTTAATAATTCATTAATTATAGGAGCCTATGACTTCTTCATGATGAAAAATGTGTGGTGATTTCTCAGGATCATTATCTTATTACTTCATTTGCTTATTTTATGGACATAGAAAATACGACTCTAGAAGAAACTGACAGTTAAAGTTATTTATGCCTTTCTTGTTAGCAGAATATATCACTCACTAAACTGTGTTGACATCCCAAAGTTTGGGGCTCCATTCAACAAATATCTAGAAGTACATTAGTTTTGTTAGAGTGGCTACTCAATCCAATATATAAGCATGGTTCCATCTGCAGGGCTTGAGGGAGTATCCATTCTGGCTGAGCAAATCGGCTATTTGATTATTCCTCTTGCTCTATTCAAACTATGACCAAGTGCCCAAAATTGTTACAAAGCCACAGGGAGTGAGTATGATTAAAATACATTGGAGGCATATATGAACTTCTCAAAGAACTAATAAAAACACCTTTTAAAATGAATTGTTAGGACAACAAAATCTTACCTTTCATAGCTTTAAAGGTAAATTGTGACCATCCATTTTTCTTACGAACTTAGCATCTTTCATAACTTTCAATAAATAAGCAACATGAACAAAAGACTACAGGAGATACGCCTACTTTGAAGAATAGTTGCATGATATAAACATTAATCACGTGACTTCCTGATACATGTTTAATGAAAGATATGACTGCTGGGTAACTGAATGAACATTGCACATTCTCAGTTATTTGACCTTACTACACAGTAATTTTTTTATTAAAAAGATAACATAGTGGTAAAGTGAAGAAAATTTAATCTTCCAAACATATATATTTTTTAAAGATTTCTTTATTTATTTTACATATATGAGAACTCTCTCTGAATGTACACCTGCATGCCAGGACAGGGCATCAGATTCCAGCATAGATGGTTGTGAGCCACCATGTGGTTGCTGGGAATTGAACTCCAGACCTCTGGAAGAGCAGATAGTGCTCTTAACCACTGAGCCATCTCTCCAGCCCCAAACAAACATTTTTATTGAATTCTATACGCAGTCCTGCAATCATACTTTACACTTAAGCTTTATGTGGTTTTGAATAAGTTTTTATTATTGATTCAGTTTTCATACTCTTATTACAATGGTTGAATGACATGCTAACATATATAGTTTTGACTTCAAGTATGACATTAGCTCTTTAAGAAGAACTGCAAAGGCAATATAACAACACTGTTGGTAAGCCTCAGATGTTTCAATGTAAATGATTCAAGTCACCAAAAATATTTTCCAGATAGTTATTTTTAATCTATGCTCTTTAAAGCAATGTGATCCCAAGATAATTCATCTTGGAAGTCAGGAATTACCATGAAGGTACAGTTTACTTTCACAATAAACAACAAATGTTTTGATTGGTTTAACATAAATTTTAAGTTAGTATGCTCCATGCTTGTTTAGTAGACATTTTAATCTTTTACTTCTATATGAGATAAGGAGATTAACCTTGGTAAAAATAGAATATAGTCAATTTTGAATGAAAAGAATGAATCCCCTACTCATAGATGTTATACTAGTACATATTCTTTAATGGTAAGATATTGGTGCAAGGAACCATGGAGTTGGATTGACCTAGCTGCTGTGAGTGGCATGTGTCATAGGTTTTTCAGGTTAGAGTCCATGGCTCCTGGGCACACCTTGCCTTCCAGTTCCTAAGAGACTGATGCACTCCCTCAGGCTGTGAAATGTTCAGGCCGATTTGTTTTATCCTACTCAGTTCACCACATCTGGGACAAAGCTCTGAAATTTATATTTTTACAAAATTCCTCAAGTGACTCTGATACTCAGGCAGGCATGGGAATCACTGTCTAAAAGAACATGATTTATGTAGATCAAATGAAGTAAAAGAAACACGCCATATGGCGTGTTAACTCTTTAATCACATTTCAAAGATGATTGTATGTGAATAGAATGCTTAATTTAATACACACCTTGAATGTCAAAAGGGTGACTACAGCCTTCTTCATCTGGAATGTGTTATAACTCACCATGTCCTTGGAATGAAATGGACTTGTAAAGCTCATAACTAAATGATTACAACAGGGTGACATTGACCTAGGGTAGACATCTAGACTTGTGTTTCTCAGCCTGTATGTGGCAACCCTACAATATAATTCATTATAGTAGCAAAATTACAGTTATGAAGTAGCAACAAAGTAACTTTATGGTTGGGGGGTCACCACAACATGAGGAACTTTCCATGTTAAAGGGTAACAGCACTAGGAAGGTTGAGAACCACTGATCTAGACTAACAAAGCAACTCTAAGGGCACAGAAACATCACTCAACATGGGTGGAATCTTGGTTTACTAAGGGGTGGCTGTGGGTGGATGGAGAGGATGGCACCATCCACAAGGCTCACTCCATGAGGGAAGGAACTGAAATAATTTAAGTGTCTAGCACTCACTAGACATTCAGGGTTTTTTTTTTTTTTGTTTGTTTGTTTTAAAGGAGCAATAGCAAAAGATAAACTCTCTCTCTCTCTCTCTCTCTCTCTCTCTCTGTGTGTGTGTGTGTGTGTGTACATGTGTGTATGTGAGTGTGGTTTCAAGAGTGCCATGGCACACATGTGGAGAACAAATTCGGGTGACAGTCTCCTCCTTCCACCTTGGGATGAGACTTCTTGTTAAACACTAGCTGTCCTGCAAGATTACAGGGATCTGAACTCAGATCCTCACCCTGAACTGCACAAGCTTTACCCACAGAGCCATGTACTTAGCTAAGCAATAGCTTTTAAAAAATCACCAAAGTTTCCCTTCACTTCATTCTCTTACACCAGAGGAAGTGTTAGCCACCGTCATCTGGTCCTCCTTAAAGGCTACCTCTCATTCGAAGTCCCTATTCCCTTTGCTCCTTCAGTGATTGTCTTTCATTTGCTTCCCGTCATCCTTACCCTCATGGATAAGCTTGCCTATTCTCACCAAAGAAAAGAATCTTTGAGCCTATGCCTTCCAGTGGAAGCCTCTTCCTGAACGCCAGACCCATATTTCCAAATCTTTGGAATCAGAAAGGCACCTTGCATCTAATATGACATCATATAATCTTCTTTCAATACTTGTCCTGTTGTAATTATGAACGAAGTCAAGGCATTACTACCCAACAAATACCCAAGGTATAGATCTGTGCATCTTCCCTAACCTTATCCTTTCCCTGTTAACTGGCCACCAAATTCTATAATTTAGACCTAAAATATATCTGACAACTCTCATCCCTATTACTGTTGCCTTACCTCGGGTTCCTAAATTCTCACTCTTTATATACAAGTCACCTTGTTGTTTTATAAAACTAAAATATCCCAGTTATTTAATTTTACAATGAAGATGCAGGAGCCAGATGCTGGGGTGAAGACTTGCTAACTCAGAGAGGCAGAGAAAGCACCCAACTGAAGTTCCTATTCAGCTGAGAACCCTAGAAGAAAAACCTTAGATCTGAAAAGCTTTCCTACACAACTCATGTCCCAGAAGGAAAAAGCCCCGCTAGCCTACCAAGCTGACATTCTCACTCTGATGACATCTCAAAAGGAAAAAGCTCTCTCTCCTTCTCCACCCTGTCTTAAATACTCTTCCGCTCAATGCTCCTCCTTTCCAGTTAATCCCTGTCAGCTGGTTTCTTGTTCCACCTCTTGACCTAGGGTTAACTTTATTTAATCATGTGTACAGAAAGCTCTTGGATTAAAGGTGTGTGCTAGGGCAGATCCACATCCCAAGTACTTGTTTACAGTAAACAGAAAGCTCTAGGATTAAAGGCTGAGCCATCCCACAATTAGAAACAGGTTTTTACAGTTCAAAATCTCAGAGTTCACAATGGGATCAAATACTCTGCAACATCTCCTATCTCATCTCTCTGCTTTCTTCATCCCATGGTCCCCTTTACTCACCACTTTCTAACATAGAATGATTTCCTCTTAAATAAAATTGATTGAAAAACATCAAGTCATGTATACTACTTATCCCTCTAAAGAACTGGCTTATCAAAGCTTACATAGTTAAATCCAGTTTCCTTTGTTATGTAGCCCAGGTTACCCTTGAATGCCAAGTTTCTAGTGCCTCAGAGGGTATGCATAGGACCACAGCAGGCTGCTAAGGTTGTTAACACTAGCAAAGCTGGGGTTTGAATCCAACCCTAAGACCCACGCTCAATTTTAATGCCATTTCCCCGACACAACTTATTCATTTACAGATCTATCCTGCAAATCAGGAATAGCATCTTGGTCTTGTATCCCTTGGCTAGCATGAAGCTGGTCCTTAGTAAGCACTCATTAGAAGGAATAAAGAAAGGATGGAGAGAAGTAATTGGAATAGCAGTGAGGGTGCGTGGAGAAGATAATGTTGGTGTTTCAGATGCTGGAGAAATTGTCACATGATACCCCTCCCGTCCCTAGAGCAAGGTGACTTCACCCAGACATCATCTCGGGGGACCTGGGGGACACAGTGCATTCTTCTGGGGTAACAGTTTGTAACTTGCATGAAACTCAGGAATCTGTGTGTGATCAAGCATAAAAATGGCAGAAATCACCTCTCCAGAGAAGCCAGTGAGCAAGTGTTGCCAAGAGACTAACTTCAGATCTCTGAAAGGAAGAAATTCGTAACAAGAAGATCAGTTCAGGAATAAAACCATTAAACAAAATGTCAAAAGCTGTGGATCTTGGAAGCAGTTGATCAGAGACCAGGTAAGCATATTGAAAGATAAAAAGAATTTCCATAGAAAAGCAAGGTGGGAGCCAGGTGTACTAGTACAGGCCTTTTATCCCAGCACTAAGGAGGCAGAGGCAGTGGATCTCTGAGAGCTCAAGGCCAGTCTGCTCCCCATGGAGAGTTCAATTCTACGTGCATTGGTTCTCAACCTGTGGAGTCAAAACCTCTTTGGGAATCGCATATCTGATATTTTACGTGATGATTCATAATAGTAGCAAAATTACAAATAGGAATGAAATAATTTTGTGGTTGGGGGTCACCACAACATGAACTGCATTAAAGGGTCACAGCATTAGGAAAGTTGAGAATCACTAAAGAGCCTCTCTCAAACAAACAAACAAAAAAAACCCCATGGTGGGTAAAGGCTACCTAAAAATCAAACAACAACAAGCTATATTCCTCCAGCCTCTAAGATTCCATAACTCTGATGCAACCATCTTAATTGTGTCCTTTGTTCCCTAGCAAAGATGTTAATCTTCCCTAAAGTATCATGCACGCATCATTTCAGTTGCCCCTGACAATCCTTTCTTAGTAAACCCAAGCAACTAAAACATAATTTTGTTGAGTTCAGAAGGGACTAGTGATTGATAATTACTACTTCTTTTTCCTACGACTATAAACACAGATTAATTGCACAAATGAATGGGACTTACTGGAATATTTCTGTGCAAGTGCATACATGCATTAGCATGTCTATCCTCTCTCTTTCCTTCCTTTCCTCCTCCTTTCCAGCCTGCTTCCCAGCACCCAATAGTCCCTCTTCACTTCCAGGCCAGGTCTTTATCCACCCACATGAAAACACGTATTGCAGTTGCCTTTCTGCCTCTCACCTGTTACACTTAACACAATGAGACCCGGTTCTACCCATTTTCCCACGAATGACTGAATCTCACTGCAATTTCTCTTGTCATCATTACCTCATACTTAATCTCTACCCTGGCTGGTGCCATGTCATGTTTCCTACTTTACCAGTTAGCAAGAGTTAGTTCATGTTATATTTATAATCAATTAAACCTTTGACTTTAAAGCACAAAGTACAGAAATAATTGTTCTACAGACCAAATCTAGTTCGACTTATACACTAGATGGAGTTTCTTTTTCTCCTTAAAGACAGTTACTTAGTCCATAATCATTGCTGACATAACAAAACTCTCAAAATGTTTTACGTTTATAATCTCCAAGCTTTGCTTAATAGTAGTACATAGGAGTTTTTATTAGTAACTTTTATTCATAAGTGTTCCATTATGTGTGTCTTCAGCAGTCAGCAGAGGCTGGTAGCACAGCCCTATATGATCCTGCTGTTTGGGATGCTGAGGCAGGAGAATCATAAGTCCAAGGTCTGCATGAGCTCAGTGAGATGCTGTCTTAAAATAAAAAGGGAAAGGGGGCAGGGGCTTAGAAGGAGGAAAACATTTCTTTTTTTTTTTTAATTTTTTTTAACATTTATTTATTTATTTATTTATTTATTTATTTATTTATTTATTTATTATGTATACAGTATTTGCTCTACATATATGCCCGGACACCAGATCTCAATGTAGATGGTTGTGAGCCACCATGTGGTTGCTGGGAATTGAACTCAGGACCTTTGGAAGAACAGCCAGTGCTCTTAACATCTGAGCCATCTCTCCAGCCCCTGGAAAACATTTCTTTAGCAAGTGCAAATTTGAATAAAATCCTAGTTACACAGGAGGGAGACGGGTAGGGGGAGGAAGAGGTGCACCAGCAGCAGTACATCTTAAGGAGGTGGATCTAAGTGAGTCTGGAAGTTGACCAGAAAATAAAGTGAATATTGCATGTCCATTTCTTCATGTCTTAATATTGCTATAGCTTTACCTGAAGAGGCAACAAACGACTTCAGTCTTATTAGGGTGCAATCTTGAGAGTTAATAATAAATAAATAATCCTTGTTTGGCACACTTTATTATCATGGAATAAGTGAAAACTTTGCTTTTTTTTGTCTCATACGGTCAGCCCTTCACGCTGGTCCTTTCTGGAGAATAAACCAGTGCAAGAAGTAATATGGGAAGCCAGTGTGTAAAGCTCTTTCAATTCTTAACACTTTTTTTCCTTTAGAAATATTTTATTGACCTAAAACTATACACATTCGTAAAGTCAATGTGATAATTTGATACATGTGCACAAAGGTCAAATATGGTATTTGCCATTTGACCTCCTTAAACAGCTCCTAAAAATCATTTATTCTGATGTAGATGTCTCCTCGCTCCTAGTTTTTCTTTTTATAAAACATATGATAATAGCCCTAGAGAAGCTGAGGCAAAAGAATCACAAGTTTGAGGGCTATCTGGGTTAAATGAGATCTTGCCTCAAAAAAAAAAAAGTTTAAGTTGTGAAACATAGTCACTTTACTGCTCTACAGAATATAAGAAAAGTAATTCTTTTTATGTAGACTGTTGCCTAAGCTCCCTCAAAACACTCTGCTCTCACCCCTCCTTCATTGTTTTTTGTTTAAACAGATCAAAGAAAATTCATAATACTGAAGGTATAAATTGTTACCTCTTCTGGTCAATACTTGCTGCCACCTGCTGGCCAAAGAAGAAAACTGCAAAGAATGGATAACCAGCCGAGAGTGGGAAAGGTGAATTCTGTGGCGGCATTTATACTTGGCAGAGAGGGGTTAATTAAACAGAATTGTGCCTTTAAAAAGTAATGTCTATCCCACATTAAGAGGTAGCCTCTCCTGATTATCACAGAGAAGAAAAAAGTAGGTAGCTGGTTTGCATCTGCCCTGAGCGTAACAAATACTTTCCCTGCTCACCTGCTCCTTTATGTCAAGTTCCTCCTCTCACCTACAAAACTGCAAAGTCATAGAGACCATTTCTTACTTATGATGATGTTTTCTAAGATGTTGTCTCCAGGAAAACAGGCTCCTCTTGATGAGAGATTGGAAAGTGGAGGACTGGTGAGTATCACAGGGCCCAGATGTAGCATTTTACTAAACTACAAATGTTACTTTTTAAACTAAGGAGTTCACATAAAAGTCCAGATTGTCACATTCTGTCAGGAAACTGGAGCACTGAACCCTGTGGACTCAGTTTCCATCTCACAATGACAGGACATGGCTGAGCTTCTCAGGAGAGACAAGACCTCTGGCCACCACTCTCCCTACCATTTCCTGTTATCTACCGGAAGCTCATGGTCAGCTGCCATTCACCATTCTTTTCCTTTATATTAGTTTTTTTTTTTTTAATGGAGACTTTCTCCTAACCTGTGTAAAGCAGAGACGACTAGCTGCCCTCTCATGCGTTCTCCCACTTTTTACCAGTAACTGACATCAGCTGTAATCAGAGATGAAACAGACCTAATAATTCTATTTCTCCTCCTTTTCACACATTACTAACAAAGGAAATACATGTGAAAATTTGTTGACAAACTTCTGAAATGGTCTTTAAAGATGACTGACTCAACTCTAAGGAAATCACTACCACAACCCCCAGACACACACATCCCCTTCCATTCTTTCTTTGCCTGTTGTCTTCATGCTCAAAGAACAGACATGAATGATGGCAGAAGTTCAAGCTGTTCTCTTGGATCCTGAGCAAAGGTCCAGGGCTCAAATTTGGCTGAAGAAAGATATAAATAAACACATAAATAAACAAACTACTCTAAGAACCATGAAGCTAATACACTCGTTCTAATTGACAGAAATATAGAACTATCTCATTTGAGCCAGTTATTAATAGTTTTTCTTAAAAACACTAAATATAAATTCTATTTCTCCTTCTTTTCATACATTACTAATCAAGGACATGGTTATAATATTTTTAACAACACTGGAACAATAAGAGTCTGAGAATGTTGTATGCAACAAGAAAGATGGAACTAGAGTGAGCAAGATGGCTCAGCAAGTAAAGTCTCTTGCTCTCTAACCTGACAATCTGAGTTTAATACCTGAGACCCACAAATAGAAGGAAATAACTGACTCCACGAAATAAATTAGTTCATTACTTCTTTATTTTGCCTCATGGAAATTTCCAGGACATGGGCAGTGTGAAGCCAGATTTTTTGCCAAAATCACAGGAAAGAAGGTCGTATGTCCCAGTTGCTAATGGACCCTTTGTTCCCTTCTGAAATCTCACAAGCCACGTCTCTATTGTCTGCATTTCTCTCAAGAGTCTTATCTTTCAAGCTCTTAGTAGAATTGCTTATTAATCTCTGCTTCCAACATTCAATGGTTTGTCCATCCAAAGTTGCAAACTCTCCCACAAAATGCATAAAAGCCTGTTGGGCATATCACATCCACACCCCACTCCTAGTACTAATTTTTGTATTAGGTGCTTTTCTGTTGTTATGATAAAATACCTTGGAGAGGACAAAGGCAACTAAGGGAGAAAAGATTTCTTTTGGTTTATGGTTCCAAGGAGAGGAAGGCATAGCAGCAATGAGGGAAAGCATGAAAGCAAGAGCAGAAAGCTGGGTGATCGCATCTTAATCCACACACAGAGAAAGCACAGAAGGAAGAGAAAACAGGAACTGAGGTGAGCTTATCAGCCCTCAAAGCCTGTACCTACTGACATGCTTCCGCCAACAAGGCTCTCCCTCCTAAAGGTTCTTATCATTCAGTCAGGGTCAATGACAACTTTTACAATTATTTATTTTGTGTATAAATTTTTTTGCCTGCATGTATGTCTGTGTGCTGTGTGCACACAGTACCCCATAGAGACCAAAGAAGGCTTCTGATCCCAATCAGTACATGAACCAATGAACTCAACAGACATGACATTATTTACAATTTAGAAAAATTATGGACTCAGCATAGATGTCTATCAAGAAATGAATGGATAAAGAAAACATGGGATCTATGAACACGGAGTACTCCTGAGCCAAAAAGAAGAATGAAGTCATGTATAAATGTCATGGCAAGGGAGTCTGTCCTTCTGAGAAACAGGCTCTCCCAGTGAGTAAGCCATA
The DNA here is from genome assembly GCA_907164525.1 of Lophiomys imhausi. Classification (NCBI taxonomy): domain Eukaryota; kingdom Metazoa; phylum Chordata; class Mammalia; order Rodentia; family Muridae; genus Lophiomys; species Lophiomys imhausi. Next base: position 3,265,664 of record CAJQZJ010034238.1, read on the forward strand.
TATTGCCAGATGACTACAAGCAGAACAAGGGACCCCTGTCAGGTAATATTGGTCATATGTTAACTAAGTCCCTCTCCTTAATCCAGAGAAAGAGTGGCCCCTGTCACATAGCACATGTTATGTAAACTCCATTTTCATGGCACTGTCATGAGCACAGGCCATACATTAAAGGGTTCTCCCCACCTCCTTCTAAGGGACCTTTAAAGAAGACATCTAACTTTGTTGTGCAGGGCTGATACTGGCACAGAATTCCACCACACTGTTGTCATTCACAACTCTCTTCTGTAAAGGGAAGGGAGGTCTCTTAAACCAATGGTGGCCCACATCAGCAACAAACAGCCAAAGAGATTTTTTTTTTTTTTTTAGGTTTGCAGCTATGGTATTTCTTTTTTTTTTTTAATTCTTTATTTTTTTTTCTTCAAGTTACATCTCAGTCACAAACCCCTCCCTATTCCCCCTTCCTATCTCGCCCTTCCACCCTCTTCCCCCCAGAAGTTTCCCCTTTCAGTCCAACAGATGGTTCCTTCTCTTATAACAGTAAATACTATAAATAATACTATAACAGTAAAACACATATAAATATGCCACATTTATGAGAGTTAAATGGCCCAGTATACCTTCCCAATGTTCAGTTTATACACATTTGGCCCCTGACTTCAACATTCCACCATCCAACCATCTCCATGAGTCCAAAGGTCTACATCCGACTCCACACTCATACTAACTTGCAAAACACATTTAAGAGTATCTTCTTAGATCCATAACACCCTCTTGATTCCCAAACAACTCAAAATTCAACTATGAGACTCTAGCTGTCTATTCTTCAACCACCTCAGAGACCTGAGAGGGATAAATATATCTGCTTATATAGGAAGTGCAGGGCCTGCAGCTTCCAAAACTAAGAAATGAC